>JADOBS010302117.1:0-13334 GCA_015708375.1 Cydonia oblonga
TCTCACACTTTGTGCATCTTTAGATTCCTTGCAAAATCATGAAGTCCTACTCCCTGGTCACTTGATTACAATATATCTCAAGGTAGAAAGTTGAACTTCTGTTTTTAATAGAATAATTTGTGTGTGTGTGTATGTGTGGAAGTTTGTATAATGGTAACTCTTGAGGAAAACAAAAATGTTTTGATGTCTAGTAAGTGCACCACAGTGTCAAGGTTTTCTGCTATTTTGCATATAACAGTAATGTCTGAAGAATTTTATGTTCTAAAGCTTGTCTAGGGTGCTAGGATAAGTATTTACTTAGAAGAGTAGTATGCCTTTAAATAGCATCTGTAAATATAGCATGTAGCAATGCAGCGGTTGGTTGTAGAATAGAAATATTTTTGTGGCTAAGTCTAATGTATTCCCTGCTAATTAACTCTTATCATATTATTGTAGACATTTTTTCCAATGAAATATTATTGAAAACCTTTGATAAGTTCTTAATTGCTGGAAAATTTAGACAGTTTTCCTTTTAGTACAGGTTTGGCAGCCCCAATCTTGGGGGTTTGATGACCTTTATCATTGATGACATTGTTACTAGTTTAACATTTTTCTTTTTTCAAATTTGTATTCTTCTATGGAATCTTCTATGGAATACAAATTCTAGGGAATATCCAAACAATGAAATTTGTAATTCCATTCATTTTGCAATTTCCATGTATCTAACCTCCAAACAATGAAATTTCAATTAACAGGATTTCAATTACTGGGAATTGTAATTCCCGTCATTTAGAATTCTATGAAAATTTATAAATTCTCCATCCAAACTAGGGCTGGGCACGGGCCGGGCCGGGCCCATTTTTTAAGGGACCGGACCGGACCCGGAATTAAAGGAGACGAGGCGGGCCAGGCCGGGCATTACAATTCTGAAAATAGGAACCGGACCTTACCCGGCCCAGTTGAAACGGGCCGGTTCGGTCAGGGTAGACGGGTCCCTTTTTTTTTTTTGCTGTTTAAAAATGTTTGCTGCACAGATTCCAATTTATAGTTTACACATATTCCAGTTTGGAAAAAATCACAGATAGCAGTTTGAAAAAAAATTGCACATATTGCACAAATTGTAGTTTGAAAAAACTGCACAGATTGCAGATTGCACAGAACAGATTTCACAGATTGCACAAATCAAGGAAAATATTTCCATCAGGTTTTTGATTTATATACCTTTTCTAATGCAGAGCAAGCTTTGAGAGATTTGGATAGATTCTTTTTGCATCCAAAATTATCTGTTTGATGAAAAAAAAAAGATCTGGTAAAGAGATGTATATTGTAAGTTTGTAACATAGTAAAGGAATAGTAGATTGTTAAATGTATCAGACAAAAAATGTGCAAGCACTCACTAAAGGTAGGCAAACAGCGCTGTAGGGGGAGAGAGTAGTAGCAGTTTTAGAAACGGTAAGATAAATTCAACCCAACTAATTCAATAATCCCGGAGCTCGAAAAGTGTCAAACAAAGAGATGGAAGACACAATCATGAAGAATAATACAGATATGTAAGATAGAATACACACCTTGCAAAGCCTCTGAAGGGTAAACAGAGGACCTTCAGCAAAACTATGAAGAGCTGCAATGAAGAAGCAAACTATAAGCAATTATCATTGAAAAAAGAAACTGAAAATTCTATAAAATTATAGACTGTAACACCATAGACTAGTCCAAGTACATCATCCCCACCCAATTTTCATCAAAACCCAGAATGCCCTAACCCAATTTTCATCATCCCCTAACCCAACTATGCCTACCGCTAGTCGATTCCACAAGGCCTGGGGTTGATTTTTAGTATCTAGTTACGAAATTTGGATTTCTTTTATAGGAAAAAGGATTTGGCAACTATCCATCTAATTCCACGAGGTATCATTTCTTAAATTTTTATAATTTTTTGAAGAAATGCTTAGTGTTCTAAAGAAAAGATAATCAGATCACAAAATCAAACTTGTTACTCTATGGAGTGAAGAACAAGCCCAATTGAACCGGTTCTCGAGAATTCAACAAACCCAATTCTGGAACCAAGAAAAATAGCAGATCTGGAACAATTTCACATTATACAAATTGTAAACCGATCCAAATTCCGGTTCGATTCTGGAACCAAGAAATGCTTAGTGTCCTTATTTTTACAACTCAATCAGCTTAAAACCCTAAAAATCCCTACACCAGAAATTCACATTAATAATAAAACCTAATTCAAAATTACCTAAATTTTAGAGGGATGATGGTTGGTACTGGTAGTAGCAGTGTCCTCGACGGTGGTGATGGGGTGATGATGGTGGTCGCGACGGCGGAGGTGGTGCCGTTGTGTTGGTCGTGACAGCGTTGTGAGAGTCTGAGAGTTGGAGCTCGACGGTGGTGATGGGGTGAGTGATGGTGGCTGCGACGGCGGAGTTGGTGGTGCTGTTGTGTTGGTCCTGACAACGGTGAGCACTGTGAGTGAGAGTATGAGAGTTGGCGTCGATGGAAGGGATAGGGAGAGGGAGTCGAGGGAGAGTCTTAGAATTCGAGAGACTGAGAGTTTGAGGGTGCTTCTGGAACTCGGGAGGTGGAATTGGCTAGGGTTGAAACCGACGGTTGAGATTGGATGGAGAGATGATATCTTAAATCTCGTCTGTTCATTGTAACACAAACGGGCTGGTTCGGGTACCTGCGGTTTCTATAGTTTTGGAATCGGTCCGAATTGAAAACTTAAATTACCCGGCCCGACCCGCCCTAATCTGTTTTTACAAAATTAAGAACCAGCCCGTACCCGCCCCGTACTTGCATTACCCGTCCCGACCCGCGGGTCCAGGACCCGTTTGCCCAACCCTAATCCAAACATAGTATAATAGTAATCTACTCAAAGATCCTTGGAAAAAAAAACGCTTGTGGTGATTTGTGAAAACAGAGTAAAAAAGCGCGGTCAACGAAACGGCGCAACACGAGCAAATGCATCCCTTTCGGAGCTGACGTTGGGTTATTTAACAGACACCGTGTGGGCCACCGCCGAGTTCTCACGTGCGGAAGATTAGGTTAACCAGACAGAATGTGTTTTTTGTTAGTTTGTTCCTCGTGCTTTCCAGCACCTTTGCTGCTTGTTTTGTTTATCCCCACCCCACGTATTACTGATTGACTTTCTCTTTGACTATTATTTGGCTTCACAATCCCCATAAATTTAAAAATAAAAAAAATAAAAAAAATTGCTCGCCAAAATTGGATTACTTCCATGCTTTGATTAGTTAAGTTAAGATTGTCTCTGAATCCTGCCAGTACTGTGGTAAATGAAGCTTCTTCTTGTTTGGTTATTAATATCATCTCTGAGAATTTGTTGTCGTGTAAAACATTTGATTTCAATTAACAAATGAGAGGATTATGACAAGGATTAGGTCAAAATCCACTTGAAAATTGGTGATTAGACCTTTAACCAACTCCTTTCCTTAGTCATGCACGAAACTAATTAAACCCATCTTTTTCTCTATGATGCCTTTTCTCATTGGCGAAAATGTGGAATGTACAATCATGCACTCTTTTTGACAATTCCGATTTAGTGGATCAAACATCAGTACATCGGTGTATTGTAAAAATTCTCTGATCGGTAATGACATTTGAGTATTTGGATAGGGAGAGAATTCAATGCCCTCACATGTTTATACGCTTTTAACTCTATCTCTCACTCATAAGGTGACATATCATATTTATGAGTATATAATGATGCATATTCCCCCTTGAAGAGAAGGGGATTAAAAATCAATGCAAAAAACACCTTAAAAGTAATGTGTGACTGCAATTCTACATAACATTCAATGTTTTAGCTGTTAGATTTGATTTTCACAAATGTTTCAACTCAACTAATCATTTTTCATACCACTCAAAGCTACGGAACATCGAAAATAATATTGTAATAATTAAGCATCTTATATCTTGATCCATCAAGTAGGAAGTAAATACTTGCAATTTGTGATGCTTACATTACATCTTCAATGGATTAGGGATTTAACATAAGAAGGGGAAGAAAAAACAAAAAAAACACTTCAAAGTAAGAAAGGCCAAGCAAATGAGCCAAAACAGAGTTTGCTTTCTACACAAATATTATGAACATTTTCCACTTAATTTAAACTATCTTCTTAGAAGACTTCATTCATTTGTAAAGCCTTTTAAGCACATATACCAAATCCTACAAACAGGATCTGGCTGCAAAGAAGCAACCTCAAAGAAAAGAAAAAAAGACAACCAACAAAACTGATGATCAAATGATGATACTGAAGGCTCAAAAATTGAATCAGAGCGGCTTCTCCGACAACTTCAAGAGCGGTAAAAGGTCAGCATGGGGAACAAAGGATTTATCACCGGCTGTACAATTGAATCGAGGCTGAATTCTTTCTTTACATTCCTACATTGTTGCTGCCTGAATCTGTTAGAATCGTCAATCTCCTTGCCGTTTTCATGAAGTCACTGCAACTTCAACAATAATTTGATCAATATATTACCTTACCAACCACTCATTTGATAATTAAAAGGACAAGGACCTCCGTCCTTCGGAGCCATTACACGATTCAATGGGAATTGTCCGTACCTGAAAGGTTCATCTCCAATGTGCTTAACTGCACCAGTACCATCTCGATAGAGCACATGGTTCAGTGTCTCAGAATTGTCTATGCCAAACATATCTGCCAGTTTTCTGTACAATTCATCATAAGACCTCAGAAGTGAAAGGTCAAGAGTGCGACCTACGTCTTCTGATTCCATGAAGACTTTACAGTGACCAGTTTCCAGACTTAGTTCGGTTTCATTTCGAGTATCCTTGTACCATTGGAAACCTTCACAAGATGAGCGCTCTTGTATGCTTTGTTGGTGAAGTGCAGATCCAGAATTATCAGAATGATTTACCATTCTATCTGCATTCCCATCGGACGAACTATTTCCAGTAAGAACTGGTGAGACTGTATCCCCAGAGCTGCTCAGAGAGATCTGCTGCTCAGTAAGTATTGGCTGACCAAACAGTATGAGCTGCGGTGGCTTTACATCATCAGGTTTCTTTGACGTCGGGGTAAAATGTGACATAGTCAATAAGCATGAAACATTCTCGCTTATGGTAGGCTTATGAATCACCATGTTATTGGTGAATTTAATGGGTGCAGCAGCATGATCAAGTGGCTGGAAACCAGCCGGAAATAGACCTGTGTGCAGTTTATTGAGGTGCATATCTGATAAGGATAGACCATAATGAGCATGCCTGGCTCCCTGCATGCCAGCAGGAGTTTTGTCGGGCAGACAACCAAAGGGGCTGCTGGGTCCAAGGAGGTTGCCGGAAAAAGTCGGCATTGGAAGTTGGCCTTCAAAAGGGAAATCTGGGTATTGAGGTAGTCTCATCTTCTTTCTTGGCAGTGAGAAAGGTGTCAGGTGGATCGGGGGCATGTTGGATACCAACTCTACCAACCATGGGCTAACGCGTTTCACATTTTGAAGTAAATCGGGTTCATCCCAGGTAACCTGCAACACAAGATTTCAGAAAACCAAAGGAAATTAAAGAGAAAAACACATCCTACTCTGTGTTCAAAATACCCAACAGTCCCAACCATATTATGGAAATGAACTTCTCGAATGTTTAGCTGCCAAAAACCATGGCTCTTCCCAGATGTAATTGGCCAGGAAAAAGCACAATTGATCAAAATTAGCTAGTTGGTATAGAGTAGGAAAATGAAAACTGAACCTGGAACACCAAAGAAATTGCAACTACGAAAGTATAGACAGGAACCTAAAAACTACTCAGCCCGTATAAAAGCAGATTATACTATAACAGAGTAATCATACGGCAGAGTGAATTGAAAGGAGTTGAGAAAAGAAAGGCAAATGAAGATCAAAGAACCAATGTTTTATGGCACAGTATGCAGATTGTGTTTCGTAATTCTGATCAGAAAATTTTCGATGAAACATAATGTGCTCAGACTAAGAAAATCAGGCCTACTAGGGAAGATTGATAAAGTAAATTAAAAATTATAAACGAAACTGGAGAACGATAATTACAGAGTAGTAGTACCTGGAGAAGCCTCCAAGGTGACTCGGGCCAGCGTAAAGGCTCAGCAACCTGAGCAGAGGATATAGTTCCCATGAACCAACTTATCCGGGAAGAATCCTCAGTTTCAAATGCCATCTTAAATCTCATTCCGGGGTACCACCGGATCTGCAATGCTGCTTTCACCAATGAGGCCTTCACACAGAATTCTGGGGTACTTGCTCTAGGGTGGTAAACAACCTCAAAGGGCTGTCCATTTGCAGCAAGTGTTGCAGCTTCAGAAACAGATTCAGGCCCGACTTTCCCCTTACCCACTAGACTTCCATTTGAATTAGAGCTATTACCATTGCCATTTCTCATTAGCTTGTTCTCATCCTCCGTCAAAAACGCCAAGAATCCACCATATGGCACAGTACAATTCCCACCCATTGGATTCCACCCTGAAGATGACTCTGGTCCACTTCCACTTCCCCTCTTTGCTCGACGAATCCCGACACAGAGATCACCATTCTCTGCCCTCAAAAACACAATTGAGTCCCCAGAAACAAGCTTCTTGTGGTTCACAAAGGTACTCCACCCCGTGGTCAATAGATGCCGCCTAGGGGTCCCCCTGTAAATGTGCTTAAACTTCCAAGTTTCACCATGAACATCCTTAGCAAGAATTGTCTGAACAGGGGGATCAGCAGAGTAATCCAATCGCGGAAAGATGGTTTCCGCACAATATCTTGGAACAGAGAACCCACCGCCATTGTTTGCATCGGATTGCGTCAATGTTTTTGCAAATGAGGCGGGTTTATCCAGCGTTTCAGACCCATTAAGCCCTCCAATTCCATCATCCTCGTAATCCGCCTCACCCCCATTCAAAGGAACCAACCTAATCTTGGCATAAACCTCATCAGTCTCAGGATCAGCCATGAACTTAATGGCGGCAACCCGGCAAAGTATATAGGGAGGAACTCTTGGGCAATTCCTGAAATCAACAGGTCCACAGGCATGCTCAGCATGGCCCTGAGGGAAGTAGAAGACCTTGGCATTCACCGGTGGCATTTGAACCATGCCGCCGGCGCAGGCATGCCATAGCTGAGGATCTAAGCACCTATCCCCCTCCTTCAATTTCTCTTTTGAATCCATAAACGTAATCATATCAACTCTTCAAATAAATAAACAAAATTTGCAAAACCCTTTTCTTCCTGCTGTCAGTAAATGCTGCAAACCACAATAACCACACAGATTACGCATCCTACTCACAGAATTCAATCAAACCACACAAACAACAACAACAACACAGAAACAATCAATCGAATAAATGAACTGCATTTCATAAATTTCTTACCTTATAAAGAAGGCATGAATTCGAACCCGAAAAGCTTCTTTCTTGCCACGTTTTCTCTAAAAGAATATTCACAAAATCAAATTTTCCCAACAACCAAACTTGGACTTCAAAGTTCAAATTCTTTTTTTTTTTTTTCTTAAATCAGAATATTCGGAGGGGTTCAATTGCTCTGGCACGCCATTAAACCCACCTACAAAACCCTAATCACAAGCAGCTTCAATTCAACACTGAATTCCCAATCCCCAAACCCTAATCTCTCTCCTGACTGAATCAGTCTAAACCCACCAGTTTTTTTCAGCCAAAAATCCCAAAAAACAAAAACTCAGACTAAAAAACTGAAGAAACACTCTACTCTTCTGGAAATTCCAATCCCCCCAGCCCTCAGAAGCTCAGCCGTCGGAGAAAAATTGAAGATCTACGGCGAAGGTCGAGGCACTACTTTCCAAGTCCGGCGAAAATCGAGAGCCCGGAGCTCCTCCCGAGCCTCCGGGAAGTTCACAGAAGAAAAAGCCTGCGACGGAAAAGAGGAAGGAGAATCGTCGGCGTCGAAAATCTTTCAGGAATCTTCGTCGTCTTTGTTGGTTTGAAAGATTTCAATCACCAACGACTGTTTGGCCAACACGGTGGAAGATAAAAAGCCATAGACAGAGAGAGAGACAGAAGGAGGAGAGAGAGGCAGAGAGAACAGAGCAACCATTCGGATTATGCAACAGTCCAAAAGCTCGCTCAGCAAATAAAACACCAAAAACAAATAGAATAAATAAATGAAAATATATAAACACAAAAGTTTCAACTGTTACTAACTTGCTGCAAATGTGAAGCGGTTGTTGTCAGTGCCACTGTTCTTGTCAAAAGCATTTACCACTATTCGTAAATTCAATAAAAATTATTTTTCTCTTTTAAACTTACCGCACCGTATTCCGGCAGTACGCCTCAAGGACTGCGTGGTGTGTCGAATTTACTCGGTAACGTATGAACGTATACTTGGACTGGAATTCACCGCGTAAAATTTGACCCATAGGCATCGTTGTATTAGTGTGCTCGGTTTGGTGTTAACTGTTTAGAATTTGACATTTAGACATTGAGATTATCATTGGCTATATATGACGTGTTTTATGCATTGTATCATCATGCCACGTTGTATAACGCGCATGTAAAGCTTAACTAAAAAATAACGTATGTGTATGCGGTGGTATATGAGACTTATTCTGTGATTTTTACTCGTATACAGTATACTTGGTCTAATATCTCGCACTTGGAATTTGGCGCTATAACATCAACGTTTACACGTGTCTACATGTGATGGGTTTCCTAAGAATATGTGTCGTTAGATTGATTAAATTGTTTTCAGTCTAAGATTCTACTTAGTTACATGTTTTTGGAGAAGATAAATTTCTTAAATTATTTAGTTCGACGATGTAGCATCTTTATACCAACAGTAACAAGTAAATAGTAAATAATTACCTTATATATTTTTGTTAGAGCAAAATTAAAAGAAATTTTTTAATATAATTTAATATTTGTTACCTTTTTCTTCGGATCTGAAGAAAGAGTGTGTATCTGGGGAAGAGAGCAAACCAACAAAGATCTTTAAGGAAGCCATACTTTTATAATCTTTCCTCTTATTCTATTCCCACCAATTAATTACTCTTTTTTAAATTCCGCTCCGAACAATCAAACAGTTTGTGATTTTTTTTAAGCGTTTTAATAATTTCTTGTGATTAGAAGGACATGGATTTCCGTGTCCCGCGAGAAATTCGAATCCAAAGTTTCGCGAGTGTGGGTTAAGTGTTCGCTTTTCAGTTTGTTTTGCTCTAAAATCAAGGCAAGGCAGTTGTTCACACCTAACCATGGTTAGAGTCTAAACTCCATCTACGGTCAAAGGTTGCAATATCAAAATCCGTTTAGTCAATGACACACGTTACATGTTTATTTTTTAATGCTGACGTGGTTGCCATATTTGTGCTGATGTAGCAGCCATGTGGCAAAAAAAGTATTTTTTTATACATTAAAAATATTATAATATTAACCATATTTAAAAATTATAAAAATAAAAAAACCAGAAAACCCAAACCCAGAAATCCTTTCCCGAGTCTCTCTCAAATCTCTCACTCTCTCAGGTCGCTTTTCTTTCACTCTTTCACTCTCTATCTCTCTCGGACTCTCTCCCTGACATCACACCCACGCATGCACCCATCTACACACCCACACCACCGACGACACACCACCACCACCGTGGACTCTCTGTCTCACTCTCTCTCATCTCTGTGGAGCTAGGTGAAGCCCAGAAACCAAGAACTAGCTCTGGTGAACCCCATGAGTTTTGAGCCAAATCCCGGCCGACTCCAGCCATCCCACGACCAATCTAAGGTACAAAACCCTTCCCCTTGACTTTATGCTCTTTTTCGTATGTAGATCATAGGAAAAAACTGACAGAATGAGAGAAAAGAATGACCTAAGAGAGTGAGAGAGTCCACGGTGGTGGTGGTGTGTCGTCGGTGGTGTAGGTGTGTAGATGGGTGCATGCGTGGGTGTACTATCAAGGAGAGAGTCCAAGAGAGAGATAGAGAGTGAAAGAGTGACCTGAGAGAGTGAGATATCCGAGAGAGACTCAGGAAAGGATTTCTGTGTTTGGGTTTTTCTGGTTTTTTTAATAGGGTTAATATTATAATATTTTTAATGTATATAAAAAATTTCCACGTGGCAGCCACATCAACACCAATGTGGCAGTCATGTCAGCATTTAACAGACCAATGAATGGAAAATCTAACAGAGGTATTATTTTGAAATAAAGTAGTATGTGAGTTATGAAAGTGAAATATTTTAAAGATGTTGTATGTGGTTGTAATAGATCTCAAACCTGAAGGGGTATTATGTAATTTACCCTTTAATGAATGAAAATGACCTTGCTTAGTCCCAAAAAGGTTTAAAAATAAAATTAAAAAAAAAAAAGGCTTGGATCCAATGATTGAGTATCGAACTCATCATCTATCTGAATCGAACTAGATTCATTTCACTTATAAATGAAGAAGAATAACATTAAACTATACTCAAGGGTGCAAGGTGGAATGGGTTAAAATTTCCAAATATTTTTTTAAAATTAGGAACGGAATCAAAATGCATTTAACCATTTCAATAACTCATTGAAACCTCGTTCTCTTGAGATAGGCGTAGTGGAACTTACCTCTCGGTATGGGTTGTCCTCTAGTTGGATACCCACGTTGTTAGATCCCACATCGCCCAGGTGTGAGGATCTTATATGCCTTATATGTACATGCTCACCTCCTGTAGCACAAGACATTTTGGGAGTTCACTAGCTTCGAATTCCATAGGAACTCCGAAGTTAAGCGAGATTGTGCGAGAGTAATCTCAGGATGGGTAACCCACTGGGAAGTTCTCATGTGAGTTCCCAGAAACAAAACCGTGAGAGCGTGATCGGGGCCTAAAGCAGACAATATCGTGCTGTGGCAAAAGCGGGGCGGGGATGTGACAATTTGGTATCATAGCTACTCCCTGGCTGGAAGTGCGCCGACGAGGACGTCGAGCCCCTAAGGGAGGTGAGTTGTTAGATCCCACATCGCCTAAGGGTGAGGATCTTCTATGCCTTATATGTACATGCTCACCTTCTATAGCACGAGGTCTTTTGAAAGCTCACTGGCTTCGGATTCCATAGGAACTCCGAAGTTAAGCGAGATCGCTCGAGAGTAATCCTAGGATGGGTTGGCCCACTGGGAAGTTCTGGTGTGAGTTCCCAGAAACAAAACCATGAGGGCGTGGTTGGGGCCTAAAGCGAACAATATCGTGCTATGGGGGAAGCGGGGCCAGGATGTGACAATTTATCCCACATCGCCCAAGGGTGAGGATCCTCTATGCCTTATATGTACATGCTCACCTCCTTTAGAACGAGGTCTTTTGAGAGTTCATTGGCTTCGGGTTCCGTAGGAACTCCGAAGTTAAGCAAGAATGGTCCAGAGCATTCTCATGATAGGTGACCAAGGAAGTTCTGCTCGCGTGAGTTCCCAAAAACAAAACCGTGAGGGCATGGTCAGGGTCTAAAGCGGACAATATTGTACTAGGGCAGAGCCGAGCCCAGGTCGAGATGTGACACTCGTTGAGCGTCCCGAATTTTCCATCTGAATTTTTTTAAATTGTTCCGAACTTATTCTGATAAAAATATTCCTCAAAAAAATTACAATTTCTTATTGTTACGTACTTAAATTTTGTATTTTATTATCAACTTTTGTATTTTAGCGTTGGTTATATATATATTTTGTTCAATGTTTTTATATTAAACATACTGCTATATGTTGAAATCTATAATCATACTGGTTTAGTAATAAAAAAGCAAGAATATTTAAAAACTTGTAAAATACATGAATTTTATGAATTATGTTATAAAATTTCCGAGTCACTCCGATTCTGAAATTTTTGAAATTGAATATGAAATTAGTACCACGTGGAATTCCTTACAATAAAAACTTAGAAGTAAATTATTTGACTAGTCAAATAAATAATCAACTTAGTACAGGTTGTTAGATAGCCACAAGCATATAAACCAAGTAAATTGATAATGCTAAAGCAAGACAAATGAACTCCAATTATTGTTTTAGCCTTTGTTCTTAAGTTAAGTTTAGTTAGTTAACAAAGTGTCAATACTAGCACATTCTATAAAGTTTAACTCTAACAATGATTATTTGGACATAAAGGTAACTTGCAAAGTATTGAACACAAGGAAGTTTTTGGCCGGAAAAACCCACCTCTGAGTTAAAAAACCGGGGACTCTCCACTGAGTCCAATCCACTAGTGTAAACAAAGGTTCATACAAAGATCCACACAAAGCTCAATTAATAAACCCTATCTAAGGAGCAGCTTTACCTTTGTGCAACCTTGCCTTACACGAGACAGACTCATTTGGTCTTTATGGAGTGGCAGCTCTTCCTAAGCTCATCACCTTGTGGCACCGAGATCAACACAATCAATGAAATGATATGATGTTATGATGTACTCATGAAATGAGGATTCAACAACTAGTCAAGTTCTCCAGTCAAACAATTGAAGAAGAACCTAACATGAATCCAAATGCTTAGTCTAAGAATGATATGAAACTTTGAAGATTAAACTTGTTGATGCACAAAACCGGGGCGGTCTTGGAACAACGTAAATCCGACCGTGAATCCGCACAAGGGCACAAGAACACAAAGAACACAAAGAACACAAGGATTTTATCGTGGTTCACCCCAATGTTTGGGCTACGTCCACACTGATTGTTAATTCTCTTTCTCTGTAAGTGTTTGAGGGTATTGCCATCTGAGAAGTGTTTGAGGGGAAGTCCCCCAGAGAAAGAAGAGAAAAAGAAGAGAGGAGTCCTCTGAGATGTATGAGGACTCTCTCTAGACTTAGTCCTTAGAATGAGGACTTGGACTTGTTTTGGAATGAGGGGGAGGAGTCTTTTTTATAGAATAAGGGCTCCTCCTCTTTTACATTTGTGGGCTTTAGGCCCAAGGCCCATATACGAGGCCCAAGGCCCAAATATACGAGGCCCAAATATGGTACTAACAGTAGTCCCCCAAGTCTTCAGTCAAGAGAGTCTTTTGGCTGGAGACTTCAAATTCAGTCCATGTGTGGGCCGAATTGACTGGATGCTGTCTTCAGTCGAGGGCTTATTGTGAGAGCCTCTTGTTTGCTTGAGTCCTTTGCTTGGACTTAGTTTTAGAGTAAGGGGAGGAGTCCCTTTTATAGAATAAGGGCTCCTCCTCTTTTACAAGTGTGGGCTCAATGTGTGAGGCCCAAATACAAGGCCCAATATATATGGTACCAACAGTAGTCCCCCAAGTCTGCAGTCAAGAGAGTCTTTTGGTTGGAGACTTCAAATTCAGTCCATGTGTTGGCCGAAGTGACTGGATGTTGTCTTGAACCAGTACTCAACATGAGTCAACGCTTAACATAAAGTAATACTCAGCTAGAGGTAGCACACGTTACGAGGTC
>JADOBS010302118.1:0-13335 GCA_015708375.1 Cydonia oblonga
ACGTAAAAGTAAAATGATTTGTGAACCCAGTAAAAGTAAAAATGAAATTACACAAAGTGTTATGTGGTATTTCTCTTTTATAACATTCTTTATTTCTCAATTTTCACCGCTTGACCGGGAGATGAATTTCTAACAACACTCAGAAAGGGAAAACAATCTGTGAACCACCAAAAGTTATGTGCTGTTTCTATAACACACCACCATCTGTACTTGGCCCCACCTCCCCATTCCTCCCATGAAAAATGAAAGGCAAAAACCAGCTGTGTTAAGCTTCACTTGGTATTGTTCATCCATAACATATCAAAAAAGAAAAAGTAAAGATCTAAACCAAAGGAGTCAAACCTCTTTCACCTATTGTTCAAAAAAAAAAATTATGATTTTCATTCAAAAGAAAAAATATGGTATAGCAGAGGATACAAGATACAAATCACTGTTTCTTTCTTTTAATGAAATTTTTATTTCTTATATATAAGAATAATGGGATCACAAAATAGTTATAGGATGCCGTGTCTTTTTTTTTTGGAGGACATGGAAGGTTTGTGCTGGCCATGAGCATAAATAATACCAACAAATATTTCTCAAAACCACCATGGGAACCTATAAACTACTAAAGCTACTACTCACCAAAAGAGACCGCTCATGTACTTCATCAACTATGACATGAGTAACTCCTGTCAAGTTTTTATCCCCCTGCAAATGAAAAGCTCTAAGTATAAGATTTGTTTAGTATCTTCAATGAGATTTTCAACAGATATAGCATCGAGCGAAAGATGTTTCATCACTCATGCCACACAATAAGTGTATTGCTGAAGATACATACATGTCATGATCTTGCACTCACCAATAGGCATGAATATTCATGCTCAATGACCATCGATAAAATTCAACAGTTTATTCAAGAAATAAAATTACATTACCAGGATTTTAAATATCAGTCATTGGATTTTGAACCCACATTTGGTGAACAATGATTTAGTACTCACGAGTGACTAAGGAGTTCAAAGCAAACAGTCTTACCACGAATTTTCTCAGAAGAATGCCCGTCGTACAAAAGAGAAGCTTAGTCTTGTCATTGCTGACATAAGAGAAAACCAGAATGCAAATTTTGGTGACAAAACAAAAGACCACCAAGATGCAAATAATAATAAGAAAATTAAAGTAATGAAAACTTTGGCATACAAGCATAACAACTCACCAAAAGATCAGACAGATTAATAGATGTCTATACTAGTGCAGATAAAACATAAAAGACACAAACTTTTACGTTAATATGGTGTAGTTTCATGTAAATGAGTAGAACAAACAAAAAAAAAAATAACACCTTGCACTATCAAGACGAACTTGATAACCAACCAAAGAACCTTTTGAACCAGGTGAAGGTTCACAGCGCTCATCAGAAACTCTTTCAGCCACAGAGATAGCCTACAATGCATAAAAATAAATAAGTAAATAAATAAATAAATAAATAAATAAAATAAAATAAAAACATACTCACATGAGCAAGTAGTTAGAATCATTATATCTTCTAAAATTTGCCAGAGCAGAGTCCACCACAAATACAGACTAATATATAAAGGAAATTCATGTTTTTACTAACATAAATTTTCAAGCTCTATCAAATTTATTTCCTCCATACAGAGGTAACTTGTTTTTGTTAATTTAATGAAACATTGTCAATTTTCAGTATAAGCAAGGAAAAGTCAATTAATAATTAATAATTTTGGGCACATAAGGATTCTAGTGAATAAATTAAAACCTTCTTACATATGTTCATAACACACAACCACGACCATTTTTTGAAAATGACACTATTTTCCCTCGCTAGAATTCATACAACCTAATTCATCTATGAAGGGTGTTTCTCTTTTGAGAGCCAATTCACTTAGCCTGTTAAACTAAGGAATAATACCGAACACAAAAAGCTTTCGAAAGTATGTCAACAGTTCACACAGATACAAATGGCCATCAACATCTCAGCAAAACCCTTCCACCTAATTGATATCTGTGGGTTCATAAAATGGAAGCTTCAATAGAAACCTAGGAATGCAGATAAGGACTATTTACTGAAATTTCAATGGTTATGATCATTTGATTGTAAAGGTATATACGCTGATTTACAAATGCAAAACAATATCTTGAACAAACTACCAGAATACTTCACCCTTTCAGGAAATACCCTAAAACAGTGCTACCTAATGTGAAGGAGAAATACAAAAAAAACCACACGAGAAACCAGGAACCTGGTCCTAATGAGAATGTGTAGATCAACACTGAGTATAATTTTTTTTTTTTCTGGTGCAATGCATGTAATGATCATCCAGTCATGTCACATGAATTTTGGTTTAAACTCTAAACAGAAGGGACCTAATGCAGTGTCGTACATTCCAGCAGAGAAGATTGCACCCACCGCTATTCTCCTTGGTTGTGTGCATATAATGTTACAATATCCACCATTTCGCGATTTGATCATGTCATCCAATATGAATTGCGGAACCTAAAAGTACGGAAAATAGGAGAGAACAATTTCTAATCAGCCTTAGAACTTCAAAAAGTACTACAATACCAAAATCATAATAATGCAAAACCAATGAAAGGTAGATTTCCACCTGGGTTGTTTTTCCAGAACCTGTTTCACCACAAACAACTAGAACATTATTCTCACTCAGCAGTTGCAGTATGTCACCCTTCAAACCAGCAATGGGAAGTGCAGCTCTAGTTTTCAACATGTCCTAGAACAAGTAAACATGTAGTTAAGTACTTCCTTTTGTATGAAACAAAAGATTTACTTGGAGAAAACACGAAGAGTACAAAAAGCATGGACAAATAGTCCATGAAGCAACTAAAACAAATAGAAGAAACATACAAACCCAACCATCCCAGAACACCCTCACTACAAAAAGCATGGACAAGTAGTCCATGAATACGAGGGCGGAGAAGAAAAAAGAAAGAAATAGGGTCACCAAGTTTGTTCATCAAATGATATAGCAGCGTTTTATTTATTCTACCGACTAATGTACTGACGTCAGTACACCCAGCGGTGAGCAACAAGAATCAATAAATAAAGGCAGGTCAGTCTCTTTTGAAACAAACAAATTGCAACAAAAACCTTGAATTTTGGATTTTTCACTTTATTCTCCAGTTCTTGTCTCAAATAAGTGCTCTCCACTTCCTTGAGACGATGTACTCCTGCAAAAAATCAACCATTAGATAGGATTACACTTATATTCATTGACAAACTATAATACCATACGCCATCAAATTTCTGATTCATTAACCCGCATGAGTAGTCAAGTTAGCTTAAGATCTCAGCTACAGAATTATATTTTGGCCCAAAAACAATTATGTTCCATTCTCCGAGACAGAGTTCAATCCTGGACATCAGGGTTTAGGGTTCTTGTGGTCATGAGTAGAAAGGTTCGCAATTTTATATATATGATTCCGGGCTTCAAATACCCAATGTGGGATTCTAATATTCTCAACACACCGGTTCACATGTGCGAGACAGAACCCAATATGTAGATCAATAATTTTGAGTGCCATGAAAGTGTATGGTCAAACTGGGCCTAACATGTGGATACATTTTTTTCATTGATGGATAACAGAAAAAGTAAGATACAGCAGAAAGTTTAAAGGACAAGAAGTAAACTTATTTTCATTGATGAACATGCACTTCTTCTTTCTTATATACGTTATATGGAATGGAAGTATGGAAGTATGGAACTGATAAGAAGTGACTCCACTACAAGCAACGGAATAAAAGCAACGTTTGTTCAACAATGCAACCAAGAGAGGAGTGCAAGTACGTACTTTGAGCTGCTAAATCAACATGAGCAACACCTGCACTTATAGGTTGTTCAACATGGTGTTCTTGAGCCTTTTCTGGAGCAATATCATTCGTAACATTAGCAGCAGAAGTTGAAGCAGAACCATCAACTCTCAAAAGTGAGTCCACAAAAGTAGCTCTTCGATCTTCCTCACTATCTTCCACATTCGTTGATGATTCCCCTGATTTTAGACGTAACAAAAAAAGTTTACAACAGAATCATCAGATTTTACACTTGGACAGTACACATCAATTGAAACTATACAGAAACAATATTAGTATTGGAACCAATCAACCAGAGGTTCACTACATCAACTCATTCAATAAATTTTTATAAGAGATCTTCATCCTCTCTTTAGAAAAGAGAGTTATGATTTATAGAACAAGAATAAAGATCCACACCTTCCATCCATTGAATGACTAGAGAAGCATAAGGCTCAATAATTAGTAGGTGAACAGGGAGATCAGGAAACAGTTGACAAAGAGCAAATGCTGCCACTCTATTTTGTGCATCCTGTGATAAAAAAAAAATCATGTGATAAAGTAAATTTTCAGCAAAATTTTCCCAATGCGAGAACAGTGTATATTATTATATTTATACAGTATTATACTTATATAAAAATTATTTGCAAGACCATCACCAAAATACCCTCAAAGGTCAAAGCATAATACAGAGTAATAAACATGAGTAATAGACAACAATATAACGAAACATCCAATACATGTCTTACAACATCGTTCATACAATTATATTCCTAACAAAGGTCAAAATTCATGATTTATTATGTCAGAACTCAGAAGCACAAGTCTTTTGGAGGTACAAAAGAAGGGAGTGGCCCTGAGGATATGTGCTATAGTTGCTGTTTTCAGGTTATTTGCATGGGAACCGAATAGAATGGTGTTTGATGGTCCTAGGAATGAAAAAGAAATAATACTTGTGAAAGACAGGTTCAATTTTGGGCTTCATTTTGGGCTTTCGTATCTTCGGATTTTAGGAGCAGTTTTTTCGTTGTCATATTTTCTGATAGGAGAGCTGCTGCTTCCTAGTGCTAGTTTCTGTTTTTCTGGGTGCATTTTGCTGTGTTTTTGTTTTCTAGTTTTGTGAGGAGTTCTTTAGTGCAGTGGACTTCTTTCTATTTCTGTGATTCATGCACACATACATTTATATACACATATGCATAGGTATTTGCCTCAACATCTACCACATAAACCTATTCAAGAAAACAATAATTAAAAACATGTGCTAGGCATGTTTTCTCCAACACCTCAAAGTTCCAGACATTCATAGGTGTAAGTGATTACCTCAGTTGAATCAAAAGTTACATGCTGATCAGGAAGCTGAAGGGTGACCAAGCCCCCAGCCTTTCTGCTTTTACCTCTCCCACTAGCCTTACGCAAAACGCTGACAGTATAAGAGAGACTATTTTGCTTTCCATTCACTTTATTAAACTTTGGAGCTTCCCATCCGGATCTTTGACATAACTGATGAAGAATAGCCTTGGGAATCTTTCGAGAGTCCCCCTGTCATTATCAGACCATATCATGAAATGGCATAACATGGGGTATCAATTAAACCATATATTAACCTATAAAAAAACAATAAGCATAAATGATAAAAGCCACATATAAAGTACTGCAGAAAACACTAAATATGTGATCACAAAATTAAATACATAAGAACTATGAATTCAATATTGCACGGTTAAGAATTACATAACAAAAAGATAACCACACTTTCACCATTTTATTGTACTCTACTGAGATTTATTTTCTATTTAAAATGTGGATTAAAAAACAAGAAATATGAGAAAAGGAAGGCATCAGATATTGCATATTTTAAAAATCCTGCACATTTGGTCCTAGGTCTAACAAGATCATTACATACACTACCTTCTTCCAAATACCATCTAATTTCTCCAGATTTTTCTCGCTAGACATTTCTCTCATCCTTTCTTTCTTCTGTAGTTCCAAAATTTCAGGAGGTGGAACATCTGCAGATGGCCCATCTTCTAAGAAGAAATTACCAATCTCCACATCTGTTGACTCTTCTTCTGCAACAATCTTTCCTTGGACAGGTACACTTGGAGTAGAATTGACTGGAGAATGAATAGAGCTGCTGTGCTCTGTATTACTTTCGTCAACTATTAAATCATCAGCATAGACTCCTTCAGACTGCTTGCAAGGATTATCATATGTGTCCTCAGAAGGAGCAGAACCTAGTTCCTTTGCAAATTCTGATGCCAATATGTCGTCTGATAACCCTGATGCATATATTATAGAAATACGTAAGAGAAGGTATAATACACCAGTAAGCTTAACTTGAATCAGAAGAAAAGTAAAAGTTTAACCTAGAGCAGATAACTCTTGCTTGAGATTGCGGATTATGCTGCCTGCCCGTTCCTGGCTTTTCTTGTCCCGGTTTTGCTTGGCTTTTGCAGCTTCCAATCGTGCGGCATGATACTCTTTGGCAATAAGATCATAAGACCTTGGTTTAAGAACCTATTAAGATAGTTGAATTTTGTCGAGAACTGTTAGTAAGATGATGAAAAGATATGCTAGCAATTACTCCACCAGTACAGCAGAAGTAAAATGAAACACCTTCTCAGCCAAAGCCTCATCGGCATCATCCTCCCAAGTTGTGGACTCATCCTGAAAATCATTACTTATTAGATTCTCTTTTACATAAATATCGAGATAATTACTACAGGAATAAAAACTGATAAATATATTAAGCATCAGTCAACATCTAAATTTTTCCACAAAATTTATATAAGGTCACAAAATCAAGGATTCCACAAAAGATAAGGCATAAGCTGGTCTATAAGATGAGTAAGATCTGACTAGCCATCTCCAAGAAACATTAAGATCCAAATAAAGTACACCAAAATATCACAGATGACAGGTATTAGACTCTAACATACTACTGCTTTCTAATCAGACAAGATGTCAAGATCACAGAAAAAGAATAATTCCTGAACTCTGGAGACACTGAAGCACATAATGATCCCCAAAATCATACTATCTCCCACAATTACTCACTTGATAAGTTCTAATATCATCACACCAAAACTACCCCAAAAAAAAGGCATTACAACGTGCCTCCCCAGAACCACTCCCCTTTTCTTCCCTCCAAAAGAAAAAACAGATGCCTCTCACACAACAAAGCAGCGTATGACACCGAAATCACGCAACTTAACCAGCCTTTACTGCGAAGACAACACAGTGAAAAGCAAGTGCTCCAAACTTTCAGCCTAACTAGACAAGAAGGTCTTCTCCTCTGAACCATATCACAAGTACCCAACCTCCGGAGAGCGAGTATCAGAGGCAACAACCGAACCTTAAGTGTGGTACTTTAGCCTTCAAATTACAGTTAAGGGAATAAATGAAGAAGGAGAATTGTACATTATCTCCCTTGAAATCGATCTACAAGACAATGCACATCACGAATTCAACCTCCATATTCTCCTATCATAAGCAGGTACCAAACGGAAAATTTTGTAGGAAGACAGTAGGTACGGTTACTCGCCCCACCTGATCTTTAGGTTTCTTCAGGGCCCAAAGTCCAAGTCAAAGCATAAAAAGAAGGACGCAAACACATTATTTCAATACAGAGATTATGGAATTGAGCAATCTATAGCGACAAGTAGACTAAAGTTGAATCCCCAGCCCAACTCTCCTCCCAAACCTCACTCTTTCCCCTTTGCCAACCACAAAATGATAACAAGAAGAAACCTTTATTGGTATATTTCTCCTCATTGGTATGTACTGTACAAAAGAGATGCCAGTTGTTTGTTTTTTGCTTTTTATTTTTTCTACGTGGACTCCTCGAGTGGTAATTTTTTTTGATACTAATAAAGTTTGTTACTTCTCAAAAGTAAAAGGAAAATGAGGTGAATCTGTTAGTGGCTCTATCTATGTACCTCTTCTTGTTGCTCGACATATCGTTTGATCCAATCTGCCTGAGATGGCTGAAACGAATCAAGAGTCTTATCATCCCGATGTCCCTTGGTTCTAACAGCAATTCTCGGCGCATCCTCATCAATCTTGGTATGTGTATCCACCGAGGGAGTCCAGTCATCCCGAGAAGTCAATATGACGCCAACAGAACCACCTGGACCATGGAATTATTATACCAACATACGTTTAAACACAAAATAGCACATAAATGCTCAAATTGCATTCCCAGAAAATCACATTCACAGCAGTAAATCCATTGCATTAGGAATGAGGTAAAATGTACCTTCACTCGTGTGCAGAGAAGTTCCGGTAGAAAACTTCAGCGGCAGCTCATTACTAGTCAAATTTAAGCACAACCAGTCCACAGCATTCTCAAATGTAGCACCCTCCTACATCCAATACAACGCACACACGCTTCTGAGTTCCGAATTCGAATTCCCAATCACTTTTAATAAATATGCTAATATTCCGTAAAACCCTAAAATCAACAGCATTCAACTAGAATTGCTGCAACTGATTATTGCCAAACATTTTCTCATTCATTTTCTCAGCATTCAAACAGGGGTTAGGATTGATCATCAATGTTACCTTGAGAGCAGAAAGAGCGAGTTCGATTTGATCGTTCGTGAAGCCTTCGCAGGAAAGCTTCTCGTACACGGCTTTGAGCTTCTTCGTCTTCTGAGCCTTGGAAAGAGACTCGTCGACCGGAGCCGCCGGGGCGGTGGACCTCCCCGAGTTGAGCAGGAGCCGGCGGACCCGGTTCTCGTTATCGGCCGAAATCTGGAGCCTCGGTGCCGACGACGTCGTTTTAGCCTTGCTGCCGCTGCTGCTCTGCTTCGTCGTAGTCTGCTTTTTCTTCGGAGCCATTTTTCGTTTCTTTTGTTTTCAGACGGTCGCAGAACCGAACAAGGTCGAAGTGCGAGGAGAAAATTGTACACGTGCCGCCACGGCGTGGCGGTAGCACGAGCCAATCACGAGCTGTAACACAGTACCCGCGAAATGCCTAAATTACGTAGGGCCCTGCTTTGTATCTAATGTCATTTCCAACAGAACAAGACTTCCCATTTCAGCAGGAATCGCTGCTTACACCTAATTACAAATGAACACGTATTCAAGTTTTAATTTTTTTTAATCCAAACTTAGACACGTATCCATCCATAATTGGATGTAAGCACATATTTCTGCTGAAATGTTCGGCAGGAAAGTTAATTCCTTTCCAAAAACAAAAATCATCCAAATAAAAATAACTTTAACTGCTAATGGTCTCAGTGTTCTAGTTTTTGGCCAATTTAGTTCATGTATTTTAATTTGATCAATATAGTTTATGTATTTAGTTTTCGTATTTGTTTCTGTTAATTTTTTTTAAACTATTAATAAAATAGACATGAAATAAATATAATAGAAATAAAAAAATAATATTAATAGAAAGAAATTGGAATTGTTGTTCTCTTACGAATCAAAGTTGATATTGTGAAATTTGACATATTTACCGTGAAAATAATTTTGTTGCTAATAATTTGGTTTATTTGGATTTATTGTGCAGTTTGGATCGAGTTTTTTTTTAGCAAGTTCTTCCTTCTTGTTGTTAATTGATAGTTCTTGTCCGCGTAATATTCTTATGTAATTTAGTTTGATCAGCCGCCAAGAACTTATTCCCTTGAGAGTAGTCAACACTACTTGCCAACACTACTTGCTTTTCCCTTGATGGCTTTGTAGGTGGGGGAGACGTCTGGGTAGGATAGAAGGGTCTCGCCCTAATATTTTGTACATATTTTTATTTTAATTTCAGTATTGAATATTTTAAATTGAATAGGTAATTTTATAAATAACTTTGTAATAGTTTGACTTATTTAGCTGTAATTGAATTAAATGTATTTGATTGGCTAATAGAGATAAACACGTTGACTAAATTGATCAAATTGACAACACGGGAGCTAAATTAGCCAATACACTAAACACATGGACTATTTTGATATTTAAGCCTAGAAAATAATAAGAAGGTTGGATTAATGACAGATCATTCAGTTTTTCATAAAGTTACATATGTTAATACGAATTCACCACCAATGTAGTGTCTATTTGAAAATATTTTGTTGCTATTTTCAATTTTCATTGCAATCTTAACCTTTTGCTTCAGGAGTAGTGTGCATAGGAAAAATTAAGTCACTTTGACCTTGTTAATTAATTTTTTTTTTTTGTCAAACAATAGAGTTTGTTAGATTAGATGTTAGATTAGCTATCGATAGAGTTCAAACCCACACCGTCTTGTTAATTTATTTCATTGCATCATAATTTCAGCTTTTACTTTATCCATTTACCTACGTTGTTTTTCAATTAATCCTATTAATCCTAGTGTGCACACGACTTAGTTATAAAAGCGTTTATGCGCACCACCGTGCAACAGTCGAAAATGAAGAAAATTTCAGGATTCATATATTTTAAGTGGCGTCTGTTTAACAATCAATGATTAGGAACGAATTTTAGGCTCAGATTTCACACAGTATGTCTTAGGTTTGATTCATGACGTAGATGAATCACATGATATTGGTCAGGGGGAGGCTACATTTTCAAGTCTTCCAAACCTTCGAAAGAATGAGCTATGGTGACGAATAAATGGTCCTTAAAAAAATCGACAATTTTATAAGATGATGCTAAAAAAAACTATATTTTTGAACCACATCATATTGTCTACAAATTAGGCCTAAACTAAAAAAAATCTCTCTCTAGCATTTTCCATTCTAAAGTTTGTATTTTCCTTCAAACACACATTAAAAAAAAAAAAAAAGGAATGAGCGGGTCGGGTGGGTGAGGGCAGTATCCGTAGGCGGCCCATGAAGTTGTTATGATGTCCTCGTCCACCTTCATTCATGCTCCCTATCCTGCCCGACATTTTGTCTTAATCTTGAAACAATCTCTCTCTCTCTCTCTCTCTCTCAAAATTTTTGAAGTGCAAGCAAAGAAATCCCATGCCAAACCAAACCCCTACCGATCATCATGAAATATATTTCCATGACCTTAATTCCTACACACCATTTCCTTCCACCTAGCACACACATATCCATGGAATCGGAAACCCAGCACTCCCTGCAGCTTCCTGAAGAAAACTCAGCAGGTGGAGCAGCTGCCCTAACCCTACCCCATGTTAACGATTACAACGCCAATGTCGACACTGCCCGACCCTTCCGCTCCGTCAAAGAGGCTGTCGCGATCTTTGACGAGCGCCTTCTTCTCGGAGAAATGTTTTCATCCTCTAAACCCCTATACACCAATAATATTGTCCAAAGTAGCCCTACTACCACTTCGTCATGGAAGTTTTCGCCGCCGAACTATAAAGAAAGCGAAGAAGTAAGAGTTAGTAGTTATGGTGATCGCGAGGAGAAAGTAGCAGTTATGGACACTCTTAAGAAGCTCGAGGCGGAGCTTGAGGAAACAAAGGTGGAGCTGAAGTTGCTGAAGGAGAGGGAGTCAGAAACGGAGGTGGCACTGGCGTCATTGAACGCGGAGCTCCACAAGAACATGTCCAAGTTGGCTCGAGCGGAGGCGGATGCGGCAGCAAAGGAGAGTAACGTGCTGCATGTGTCTACAACTACTAGATCATCATCACCAAATATTACTACTATGGGAGATAATGTTGAAGAGCGGAATAAGAGGGAGTGGATGATAAAGATGGAGAACTCTACGTCTTTGGCTCAAATATTGAGCATTGGTGCTACTGAGAAACAAGGAGGAGCCGGCTACGACCGTGTCGGAGCTGGCTACTACGACTATGTCGGAAGGAAAAGAGAGAAGAAAATAATGAAGAAGAAGCCTATTGTCCCTCTTGTGCAAGATTTATTTTCCAAGAAAAAAGGGTCTAAATATTCCAGTTCTCTTTGCAACCCTCTTTATTCGTCTACGCAATTGTACTATTGAATCTTGATTTAAATCATGTTTAATTACTTCGATATATTTTTAATCCAAAAGGGGAAGAAACATGAATATAAATGATATCATGTACTTTGTTATATTATTATTGCAAAAGTTTGTTTAATATTGCTTTCAAATATATATATGATCTAATAAGCAGTATTTGTCGAATTCCGAAAAGAAAATGAAGTCGCATTTCAATCTCTCTCTCTGTTTGTTTAGTCTCTTTACGCTAGTTATCCATCTGCGTTATCACAATTGTACCCAAGCTGTTCAAGAATTTTCAATGGCAGGAATCTCAGGGGAACTGTGAGTGCAAAAGTTGAGGCTCAAGCAATGAGTCACTTTCGATGAATTCTAATCTTGGGGGAGCGGGACTAGAATAAAGGAATATGATCAAACACTTATATAGAATGTAGAACATGGAGAAATAGAAGAAAGTCGGACTTCGCCCAACATTTTATGCCTATATAAAAGGTCAATAATCACACCAGCATAAGAGGGTCAAAAAAGGAAAGCAAATATGGGATCCCTTCTATCAGGTCTACCAAGTTCACCCATCCGGGTTTTTAAAATTTGATCAAACGATTACAAACATAAGTCATTTTAAAAGTTATAATAACTTTAACAGTTGATCTAATTTCAAAGGTTCAGATGGATAAACTTGGTGGATCTGATAGAAGGGATCCGGAGAGAATCCCTTTCCATCCCAGCCCATGCGAATAACATTGTATTTTTTTTGCAACCCAAGATGTAAAGAACATGAACAATTACACGAATACTTGGCCAACTAATTCCCAGCAAAGAACACATATATATACCCATTAGGCATTAGGTAAGGAACCGCTAGACATTCCGACTCGCACACTATGTAAATCATCAAACATGTAAGCAACGTCAGCCTTTTCCTTATGTTCCCGATCTTACTTTTTTTTCTTACGGCAAATTAAGGGTTTAGGGTTTGACTACATTTTCTTACAGCAAATTAAGGGTTTAACTACTTTTCTAAAAAAAAATTAAAATTCAATTTTAACTTTATTTGTTAGATCATCTCTAAAGAAAATGTCAGATCATAACCATCACATTATTATTGTTGGCTGATGTGACAATCTGAAGCTTTATGTCAAACTTGTACTTCTCCAACCGAATTGTCAAATGTTATTTTCTTATTAAAATATAGCTTTAAATGGTTGTAATTATCAAAAAATGTTGAAGCAAACTTTCTGTTGGTTGAAATTTTAGTGGAATAAGGGACTCATCATTAAAATTAAGGGTAAATTACATAGTAGCCATTCAGGTTTGAGGTTTATTACAATCGCATACAACATCTTCAAAACATTTCATTTTCATACATTAACTACTATTTTATTTCAATATAGTACCTCCGTTATATTTTGCATCCATTGATCCATTAAATGCTCACGTGACTGCCACATATATGTCATGTGGCTGCCAAATGTTTGCCTCATGGAAAATAAAATAATTTTTTAATTTTTTTTAAAAACCTGAATTTTCTCAACTAAAAAAAATGAAACCCATTATCCTTCACCCCCAGAAACCTGCAAGAAGAAGAAGAAGAAGATGAGGAGGGAGAAAAATAAAAAATAATAAAAAGGCCCAGTCGTGGGGGGGGGGGGGGGGGGGGGCGG
>JADOBS010302119.1:0-13336 GCA_015708375.1 Cydonia oblonga
AATATATATATATATATATATATATATATATATATATATATATAGGGAATTGTTATTAGCATTCCAAAAATCTCATTCTACATTCTAAACTTTCTATATTAGGAAAGAAAAATACACAGAAAATAAAGTACTTCCTATATGAAGAGTGTAGAATAAGATTTTTGGAGTGTCAATAATACTTCTATATATATATATATATATATATAGTATTACTGAAGTGAAAGTCAAATAAAACCTTCCTAATCTGAATGATTAACATAAAATAAAATAAAATCTGTTCTTAAGGAACTGCCACAAGTGCTGTTATGATATAAATAATCTTTCATTAATCATTTCTTGTGGACCATTATTATCATTAACAAACTCACTCAGAGATGGTTGGCCTTTGCCTTCGATTTATTTATGGCTAATAATTGAAGATTTGATCATTTGCCTATATAATGTTATGTTATCTTAAGATTTGACCATTAAACAATGTTCTGGCATATATAATCTTATCTTAAGATTTGATCATTTGCCTAAACTTAGTAAGAAAGTGTAATTTAGATTACTTATTCTCAGTATTTTGTTTTGTAGTGATTTCATTTTACATGTGAATCGTGAAGCTGATTTAGTATTAGTTATTTTTACGAACAAAAGCTATTCGTCATTTGCAAGGACAGAGCTAGAATTTTTTTATCAGATGGGCTAACATTTTTATTTATTTATATTGCATAAGTTAAATTCCATAAGAAGACTCCAACAAATGATCAAACAAGATATTATTGTTGTACAACTAATAAGAAAAACAACTACAAAGCAATTTGAAAGGAAAAAAACTAACAGTATTGGACCAACTTATGATGGTAAAAGCTAAAAAAATATGACATTGGACTCAACTGGTTCAAGGAAGTTTGTTGTATTACTAATGGCGTTGAGCTTTTTAATGTGAAAGTGGGTGGGCTAACGGTGACTAAACTAAATTAGTTTTTTTTATAAAAAAAAAAACCGAAAAGTGACATGAGGCAAAATGGATTAGACCTTAGCCCAAAATCTAAAATTTTTTAGTCCACAAAATTTAGGTTTTAACCCAGAAACAGCTTTTTTGCTCTAATTCTTTTAACCTAAATTTTAGCCTCAGATTATTAAAGAATCAATTTAGGCTATTTTTTTAATTAACTTCTAAAGAAAAATTATGTAGACGACTAAATGTGACAACCTGTCCCAAATTATTATATAATTTTCTCCCCAAGTGTGTAAACTGACGAATATGCCCTCGTTGGCTTGGTGACGTGGATGTGAATATGCAGTTTTAAATTATTATTTCTGCTGTCACATTAAATCGTACTCGACGTCACGAGCACGTTGACGCGAGTTAGGGTGAAATCAGTTTTCTAACAAAAAAGTTATGACAATTAAAGAACGAGAATGGGTAGAGATATATTTTACGGTTGATTATATCTAATCTTGTCAACCAATCACTTAATTCCTACTTTATTGGGCCTAATCAGATTTTGGGTTTCATTTCATTTTTCTTTGGGCCACTTAACATAACTCTTTCTCTCCCTTTCTCACGGCAGCCCAATCATGGCCATGATATTTTTCTTTCTGGCCAATCTTGTGACCACACACATACACCCACACATACATACACGTACCATCCTTCTCCATCTCCTTCTTTCTCGATCTTTCTCTATGCCCGTACACCCGAGAACCCATCACCTACACGATTTCATCAAATCATCACGGATCGACTCTACTGAGACTACCATCACACTCATCTCGACTTCACAAACCTAACCCTACCCTTAGTTTATAGAACAAACATCGGAAACGTGAGGAGCCAGAGCTTCTGTGAGGAGCTGATTTCCTCCGACGTGATCGTGGGCTTTTCACAGGGTTTTAAGGTTTAAGGAAGCCCTTAATCAACTCCATAAAGACCCTAAAGTAGGTTTAGGGTGGAGTTGACATCGGGATCAGAGCATTCACAAAGTTGCAGACTTAGCTAGAGGTTTCGAAGGTTTTTCCGACCACTTTCATTTGGCTTTTGGACCTCAAATAGGTATGGTCATGTTTTACTCTTCAAGACCTTCAAATCCATATAAATTTCATGGATTTTGGTTAAGAATTGAAGTATATATCAAGTTTTAAAATTTTTCCAAAAACCTGTGAGTACAGAAGGCGACGCACGGTGGCTCTGGCGAGGTCCACCAGAGAAGAATGAGAATATTCTATTAACTTTAACAAAATATTCTAACGACGTCAGGTAATACCGTTAGTTTTTAACCGAATATTCTGCTATTTTAACGGAATATTCCCTAACGCTGTCAGGGATTCCATAAGTGTGCCAAGCACGTGCCTGGGCGTGGCCGGCGCGTAGGGGCGCATATGACGTTCAAAAAAATTTCTAAAAATATGGGGGTGTTCATGTTGTTGAGCAGATCATGTTGGTATATTCAAACACCTAATTTGAGCTACCTATGAGGAATTAATCCTAGGTTTTGTTTATGTGCTATCGAATTAAAGTTAAATTAGTTATTTCGCATATAGGTGAAACGTACCCTGAGGACGAGTGTGGACAAGTGTGGCTAGAGGGCTACGATCCTGTTACTTATCAGTGAGTGGGCATTTTCTTTATATATATATTACGGTTTCCAAAATGTTTTTCTTAAATGATTTATGCTTTGAATGCCATGTGATAAATGAGTTGCATTTTGAGTATTGCATTGTTATACTTGTGAATTATATTGTGTGATACTGTGGATACTCAAGTAAGCTTCAGGTGAGTTTGATGTGATTTAATGGATTGTATTGTACTGGTATACATATATTTATTAAAAGTTCATCAGGGTTGCACCTAGGTATTAGTGCTTCCACTTGGGGCTAGGGCCAACCTTCATGTGATCATTCACCTTCCACACCGCACGTTCACCTTGGATCCAAGTTTAGTGTCAACCTGTCGTACAGACCACAATAAGTGGTTTCAACTCATAGGTGACCCACGATTTATCGCACTGCCTTCACTTGATCATAGCACTTGAGCGTACATATTTATACCCAGCTTGTCATACAGGTCACATAAGTGACTTCGACTCATGTGCTAGCCTAGGTTGATAAGTTATAATTTCAGCTTGTCGTACAGGTCATGTAGGTTACTCCGACTGATATGTTATTTTATATTGATTCTACACATGGCTTACATGATTTAGAGCTGAAACCTTATGACATGGCATATGGCTTACATGATTTAGAGCTGAAACATTATGACATGGCATATTTTGGGTTTCACTGCCCTTGTGCATTGTTTTACACACACACACACACATACACACACACACACACACATATGTAGTATTATTTTCTAGAAACTATATGAGTTTTACAGTGAGGGGTTACTACTTTCAAAAAAGATAAATGTGTTTTCTAAAGTTTTGTTTTTGCCCACTCACCCTTCTGTTTTTCTTCCCTCTAGGGTGTAGGTAATTGTTCACATCTGTGGCTTATGAGGACTTCCAGGCGGTTGTGATGATCTTCTAAACAAGTGTAAGGATCTACTCCCTGTTTTGTATAATTATCACTTAGTTGGTTTAACTGCACCGTTGGATTGCCTATGCTCTGAATACTTGTATTTGGTACTTGATCACTTTCACGCACTTACTTATTATCACTAGTTAAATAAGCTTAGTTTGGTTTTTATTTATTCGCATTTACTTGTTATTATCATCACTTCTGTTGCGCACTTGGCTACGTCATCCTCATACGACGGCCAGCAAGTCTTGACTTCGATTGGGGTGTATGATTAAATTAATTTTATGAACATTTTAACCTAAAAATATTTAAATTCTGATAAATATTGAAAAATCACTAAATCGATACATGAAACTTAATACAAATGACAATTAATAAACCACATAAACTTAATACAATCGATAATTCATAAACTACATAAACTTAAAAATGATATCCACCATCTTGACTTGGTGGTGGACTTAGGATATAGCCTTGAGATGAATCATCATCTTGAAATATACTCCTTGAGGCATGCCTTCACAAAATTTCATTTTGCTTATCACGTAAAAACTTCTTCCTCTATGAAGTATATTTGTTAAGGTCATCCATCATGAAATTACATTCGAACCTTTCTTGCTACCTATCCCATTAGTGCATAATGGCCAAACGCATTCGGGCCGCTTTTTCTTCCTGAGAGCTATGGCTTTTGGTCAATCTTGCAAATCCAGTAGCAATTTGTGCACTAATTGGATCTTGGAACTTCCCTTTTCTCTTTGCTTCCTTTTGCTTATCTCTTCAAGGGGGCCTTGCAAAAGAAGAAGTTGGGGAAAATGAATCGACACCTTCATTGACATCATTCGTATGCGCGGATTCACTATGGCTTTTGGTCAATCTTGCAAATCCAGTAGCAATTTGTGCACTAATTGGATCTTGGAACTTCCCTTTTCTCTTTGCTTCATTTTGCTTATCTCTTCAAGGGGGTCTCGCAAAAGAAGAAGTTGGGGACAATGAATCGACACCTTCATTGACATCATTTGTATGCACAGCTTCACTATGAAATAATCTTCCCCATTGTTGGTCCACATCAGTTCCCCACCTTAGACAATCCTTGATGACGTTCTAAGCATGATGCAACTTAAAGCTTGATTTTTTGGTGTAGTTCTTGTCTTGTAAATTGCCATTGCTTTGTCACCCTATGCAAGAAATACATAAAAACAATTAGTTGCAAAATAATATTATGGATATGACAAATAAAATATCAACAAAGAAACTCACAACTTGTGCGGCACTGCTTCCACTAGTCATGTCAACCACGGCTCTCTCTAAGATTTCCTTCCATAAAGTGCATGCTTTGTTGATAACCTTCCACCGATCATAAGCACCACTACCTTCCATTCGCCCGACATTTGAGTTTTCATTGAACTTATCAACGATTTTACCCCACAAAACCTTTTTGTTTTGATTCGTGCCAACATCACCATCTTCGCTAATAGAAACTCATGTCAAGCATAAAGCAACATCTTCCTCAAAGGTCCAATTACGACCTCTAATATGTTGTTTTGCCATCTTGAAAATTTTGGAAGTGGTAGTAAGAAAAATTGGAAGAATTTTAGGAGAAAAGTGAGTTTTGTGTGGATGTTTGAACAAATATATAGGTATTTATAGAGTTTTTGGGTGAATTTTGAGTTAAATAATTTTTTTAATTATTTTAGTTGTTGGATTTAAATTTGGACCATTGGAACTTTTTTTACCGTTAAATTTGATTATATTCGACCTCAACTGTTGGATTCAATAAATATATAAATATAAAAGTAAAAAAAAATTGAATGTAGGCCGTTGGATCAACCAGCGGCCTGTTGATCTCAGTCGTTGGTTTAAAAAGAGTCGTTATTTCTCTAACACAAGTGGCTTACATGCCTATGTGGGTGGGGTCATGCTGGTCTCTGCTTTGGCACATCGCTTGCGTGCGTAAGCCTTTTGGGGGCGTCTAAAGCTTAAGTGTCGAGTTTCACTTGAGCTGGTGGGCCTATACCATTTTCTGGGCTAAATCCTGGTCGGTTTCTGGCTTTTTTTTTTTTCTTCAGGTTTTAGGCCCAAATTAGAAATGGGGTTGGAATGGATTTTGGGAGGGGGAATAGAAGGGAAATTATACGTTTTAGGCCATGGGTTGGAGTTAGTCTTAGATTATAAAACTCCCCTGGCCTGGTGCCCAGTGTAGCCTTCTACCTAGCTCTGTCGTTGGTTGTTTGTTTAATTGCTCGTTTACGTAACCGTAATCAAAATAAAGGAATTGGAATGAGGATGAATTAGAATTAAATTCTTGTTGAAGCTGTTTACTTAAATGTTCTCGAATCGGAGTAAAAATGAAACAAAATTCATATAAGTTGTTTACTAATTCACCTGAATCGGAATAAGAATCAATATGATTACTAAAATGCCCTTATTCTTTTTGTTTTATTCATCCACATATTTATTTTTAATAACATTTTAATTAGTTACTTTTATTAATTTGATTAAAGTGAAGAGTTAAAATGTCATTATTTACATATGCCTTCATCTATCATCCCCAACAGACGATGATAACTACTTTCTCCCTTTTTTCCTCTCACATCTTTCCTACTCACCCTACCCCATAACCACCACCCCTTCTCCCTGCCAAGTATTTCAATTTCAAGATTTTCTGGATTTTGAGAGATTGCTTCACCGGATATGTGGGTTTATTATTTGGGGGAAACGTGGCTGGGTTTTGTGAGGCAGTGGCAGGGAAGTAAGGTATGGCTTCATGACGAGGTGGAAGGTGAGACGTAGACGATGGAGTGAGGCACAAGGAGTAGGGTTTGTTGGGTTGAATGGTAGCCGAGCCCCAAATCGAAATTGTTCGACACGACAATGCATGCGGGTGCAAAGAGGGATCTAGGCACTGTGAGTGATAACGAGTCCTTTGGATCATCTTGTGATGATTTGCCAAATTCGATGGAGGAAAGTGTGGAGGATTTTGAGGTGGTGGAGCGAGAGGAGGCGGTGGAAGAGCAGAGAGCTGCTGCAGAGGATGTCGGATGACAATGAGAAGATAAAAATGGGTACTGAAGGTGAAGGTGAAATGGTGCTTTGGGAAGAAATATTTGATTCCGAATGGAGGCTTCTCCCTATAATCCAAATACTACCTTCGTCCAAGTAATTCTGTCGATATCAGGAATTGAAATCCTGATTTTTCTTGGGGCCCGCAGTACTATGCATTCAACTTGACTTGGTAAACGCATGAATAATCATGTATGGGGAATGACTCTCATTCCGTCATTTGTTTTTCTCGTTTGTACATGCGCCATAAGTGTTTATGAGATCAGGAATGGTTCAAAGATGTTAGTACTCGATTATTGGTGAGAAATTTAATGTTGTCTTATGTGTCAAAACCCTTTGTTAGGAAATTATTTTGTTTCATCATGTCGTGAAGCTGATTTTGTATTAGATATTATGAAACATATCATATATTTTCTTGCTCGAATTTGAGAAACTTCCCTTCTAAGGACATTCTTCAACATTCCGAACAAAAGTTATGAGGATTCGTTGTTTGCGTAAGTGTCGGCACAAGCAATCGCTGCAGTTTTTCGTGTGGGATAGAGATGGATTTTACAATTCTTGAGCAATTTTTGAGCCCCAATTACCCCAAGTTTTCTTTGGGGTGGATTTGCTTTTATGGTTGTCCAAATTAATCACTTAACTTTGAATGTGAAAAATAGAGAAACCTAATAACTTTTTTTTTTTAGAACAATACCTTTCACTTAGAAGAAAATTTTCACATAGTGATAAGTACTCATTAACCTAAGCAACAACATTCCAAAGGGGCCCTCCGGTCTCGTTATGCCCCCATTTAATGTAGCAGGTAAAGGTAAAACTTTCATTTTTTTTTTCTTTTTTTCTTTTAGTGAGCTTATTTTTAATGGTCAATAATATTTTTTAATGCAGTCATAAACTAAGAAATTGCAAGATAAATAATACATGATGTAGGCCCACATCTATGGGTCCCTTGACGGGTCAGAAATCGAGACTCTCTAACTGGAGTTCAGTGGGACCTGCATTGGGTTAGCTCAGGAATCAGGACACTGCAACTTCTCATTATAAATTCACAACTCCACAGAACCGCCGTGAATTTCCCACACCATTAAAGCCAAGAGATTTTTCTTTATTACCTAACATAATCTGATATACTACGTGCAAAAATATTTATTCTTACATGTTGGTCTTGTGCGTGTTTCGTTCTTCTCTACTAGAATTTAATTATATATAAAACACATAATATTGTAACCCAATTGTCATAGTACTTGGATTAGTTTCTTTCAAAACGCAATTTTAAGAGCGTTATGATGTCATAGTGTTACGTTTTAAAACACAATTGATTCTTCATTTTAGGGCATAACATTAGTAAACAGATACATTTATTAAAGGATGAGTGAAAGCAAGCATGCGCTTAGCTAAATTAGTTAGAAGAATGTAGTCTCTCAGTCTCCTTTAAGGGTGAAATTTTTTTCCCGAAAATCCCGAACCATTCGGAACCCGTCCCGAAATTTGACCGAAAAATACCCGAACCGAATTTCCCGAAACCGAACCAATCTCAAAAGTTTCGGTTTGGGATTCAGCCACATCTTTGAAAGTGTTCGGTAATCTCGAATCGAACCGAATATTATATATATTTAATTTATAATTAGAAATTACTTGGACCTTTGGATTGGTTGAGATCTAATCCAACCGTCCATGTGAGTTAGGTCTTTTGTATTCGTCACTTCCTCAGACTCTCTCTCTCAAACTCTCAGTCGCTCACTCTCACTCTCCCGATGCTGCACCCATCCTGTTGTTGCCGCCATCGCGTTGGTCATGTGCTTGGTACGGAGTCTAGACTGGTCAAGCCATCTGGGTCACCTTACCTTCCTCCGGCACGAAGTGCATCTCGGAGGAAATCCAGAAGAACATCGTCGTTTTGGCCGATTACGTTGTTATCCCCGACGATCACGCCCACTCCCCCACCATCTCCTCCAAGGTCTGCTCCAATTCCCCTATTTCCTTTAATTCGTAATCGACGTCGTCGTTTTGTCATTTTGGATTCCTCATTTTGTTGCAATAGGCAGATACATAGATTAGCAAACAAACCCAGTATTTAGTTTATCGGATTTTCTACCCCTTGGGTAAAATTTAAGAAGAAGAGAGGATCTAAAACATAAAGTTTGGATCTTTGTATCCTGCTTGGATGTTTTTCTTTCTAAAATTAGTTGATTTGTAGATTTTCATGTATGCCCTCCTATTAATTAAGAGCATAATAAATGTAACTCTTGATGTAGATTGTGAACGGGAAACAGTTTCGGGTATCCCGAATTTTCGGGGATTGCATATTTTCGGTTCGATTTTGGGATATAAAATCTCATCCCAAAATGTATTGATTTGAAATTCGGGTTGAGAGTTTCGGTTCGGGATCCCGACCCAAACCAGCCCTAGTCTCCTTTATGCACCCAAGTATTCATCAAATTTTTCTTTAATAACAAAGACATAAGTGAAATAATAAGCTTAACGTAAGACGAGCGGAGCTGGAAAGTAAGAGCTCGTGAGTGTGGGTCAATACTTCGCGCGTCGCGTCGCTGATGCTCAAAATTCCACTACTAAAATTAACCAATAATGTAGAAAGTGGACTGTAGAGTGAGAGAGAGTGATGAGTAATTGTCCGCTGCAAAAAAAAAACAACGCCATCGATTTGATGGATCCATCCATACCTGGACAGAGCCCGGTGGGTGGTTTTAGCAAACCCACTGATTCTCATGCACACCCACACGCTTCTTTATATTCACCCCCACCAACCCAGAAATCCAACGAGCTTTCTCTCTCTCTCTCTCTCTCTCTCTCTCTCTCTCTAACTTCCCTTTCTCTCTGCAACTCCACTTCAATGTTTCAGGTTGATGTTGGGAAACTGATTTAGTGCGGAAATAAAGAGAGGAGAGAGAGAAAGAAGACCCATAAATCACAGTTCATCCGACGAGCTAGCTACTCCTTTTGTTTCATATAATTCTGGTTTTTATTCGTCTGTCTTTTTAATTTCTAATCCTGTTTTGCTTCTCGTTTGCTTCCAAATTCTGAATCATCTCTTCTCATGAAAAAAACCACTTTTGCTGAACCAAAAATACCAACAAAAATATAAAAAGACATAAAAAGCTGAGTAGCACCAACAAAAGAAGGAACAAAAATACAAGCTTTCTTTGTTTTCTGATGCGGTGATGCATGCACGTCTTGTCCTTAGAGATATGGAGGTCACTGAGTTGTGGCAGCAGAGAGAGAGAGAATCGTTTCATGGAATCGTTTCTGCAATTTCTGGTTTCTGGGTTTTTTCATCTGCCATTCTCTAACACTGCAGAGCTTAAAAGTCTGCAACTTTCTGCCATTTTCTAGAGCTTCAAAGCTTGTGAGTAATTTACAGGGTAAAAATCAGATTCAAGTTTTAATTTTGGGTGCATTTAGTAGTTATTTTTCTTGTTTTGCAGAGGGATTTTATTTTTATAGGATTTTTCAAGAACCAGAGCAAGCGAGCGAGCGAGCTCCAATGGCGGAAAACGGCTCTCTTCTCTCTCCCAGAGAAAAACACACGAAACTCACTTCCTCTTTCTTCGCGAATCCGAGATTGTTCACCAGCTTCACCTCAAAAGCCGTCTCTGAATCCGACGCCGTAATGAGCCCAACCTCCATCCTCGAAACGAAACCGTTTCTGGGCCTCCGAAACCCCTTCTGGTCCGAATCGAACACCCCCAGAACCCCGGAACCGGAATCCAGACGCATCCACTGGGACAAATTGGACTCCAAAGGCATCGGCCTCGCCATCGTCGACGCCCTCAACGAATCCGACCCGAAACCGTCAAATCCCAAAACCCGAATGGTGATTTTCGGGTCGCAGCTCAAGATCCAAATCCCTCCCTTGCAACCCTCTGTTCGCTCCCCTTCCCGATCACCGAAATCTCCGGCGGATTTCAGCACCAAGACGGAGAATTCCCATCTGGGTTCTTTCTCCTCCGTCTTGTCTCAGTCGCCGGAGAAGAAATCGCTGTTCGAATCCGCGTGCACCGGGCTCGAGACGATGAATTCGACCCGGGTTTCCACGAGCTGTCTCTCTGTCAGTGAAATGGAGCTCTCTGAGGATTACACGTGTGTGATTTCCCATGGGCCGAACCCGAAAACCACGCACATCTTCGACAATTGCATCGTGGAGTGCTCCGATGGCGTCCCGGAGTTTTCTCCCGGCGGGAAGTCAAACGGGTCAAGCTCTCTGTCCGAGAGTTTTCTCAGCTTCTGTGACAATTGCAAGAAGAATCTTGGTCACGGCAAAGATATTTTTATGTACAGGTTGGTCCAATTTTTTTTTTCCCTTAGTAATTTTTGGCCACTCTTCTTGAAAAAATGGTAAAAACGATTATTTTTCAAATTTTAATTGTTGAAATAATCGGTATTTTATTAGCCTATGCCTGGTTACTATGTCCGTAATCTATACTCGCTGGGTTGCCAATATTTGGTGACTATTTCGTCAATTGTAATTTTGATTCTTCAACATAATTGGAATTTGATTTCTGATCATTTTACTCGTTCTAATTTTTTTTTGCTTTTGAGTTTTATCATATGATTCATATTTGTTGAGTTAATAATATATTCTTGCCAATTACATGAAAGCCCATATATAATTTTTTAGTCTTGGATCATGGATCATGGATCATGGTTGCTATCTGTACAATTATTTAAGACTAGAATCTTATATTATACTGGCTTGTCCCTGAAACTCGAATCATTAATTGATATTATAATATAATTATGGATAGGTAACTACTACTAGTATTAGGAAAGGATTACAGATCCATATTATGCAGGGTATCTTCTACTATAAAATAAAGTAAACCCATCTACCCCCTTTCAACCAACAAATCAATTTTCTCCATTTTATATTCACTTCAATCATGCAAATGCATTTCATTTTGGTATTCCATAGAAAAAAGTCTTTTTGCCATTTTGATTATAGAACCATGTTTGGCTTCTTCGTCTGAAATAAGAGTAGCAAGTGCTGCTGAAAAACAAATAGACGTGTGTTTGAATAATTGGATTCCAGCAGCATTTCATGTTCTTTCAGCAGCGAAATATGGTTCTTAAATATAACAGTCGATATTTTAATCTAAATTACGAAAAAAGTAGCTCGAATTTGGTTTTAGAGACACACAACCTGCTCTAACTTGGGTGCAGAGGGAGCACTCTGCATTAGCAAACTTGGCTACGCGGAGTTTTTGCGTTATTTAAGCATTCGTTGAAATTGTGTTTTGCAGGGGTGAGAAGGCATTCTGCAGCCGTGAGTGCCGTTACCAGGAGATGTTGTTGGAGGAGGGTGTGGATAAACTGGAAGCTTGAGTAGCTGATTATAATGTGCATGGACCATGGAAATTGTTCCCGACACTTGACTGAAAAAGCTTCAACATAGAGAGGGAGAGGGTACCCTTTCTTTTTTTCTTTTCTTTTTTCTATTTTTTTGGAGCTAAATAATAGGGAAGGAAGGATAGTGATTTGTGCCATGAATATAGACTATATAGTCCATGAATTGAAGATACATGTAAGACAATATAGTAGTTGAATTTTCTGGGAGAATGTATCTCTTTTCTTTTTTGAAATTTGCTTTCTGCTTCCCCTCCTTGTAGAGTTGTAGAGGGAATGAAATCAAAGGCTGAGTTTTGTTGGATTGTTAAATATATAATTGTTGTTGGATTTTTCTGTAATGTTGCTCGTTTAAGCACCGATTGTCGAAAAGCACTTCAATTTTTAATAAACATTTTATTGTGTCTTAAATAAAAGTGCTTTCAATAAGAGCTCTATGGATGAAGGTGTTTTTAGCAAAAAAAACGCAAGTGCTTTATCTATTAGGGGTGTGATATTCACACCCCCCTTTTTACTTCTCAAACACCCTTCTAATTTTCGGCCGTCGGATTGGATGAAATGAAGAAAATCTAACGAATAGAAATTAACAAGATGTGTGAGAAGTAAAAAGAGGTGTATGGATAGCATGCCCATATCTATTATAGTCTCGTTTGAGTCTGCTTTATTGTGAATTAAAAAAAAAAGCTTAAGAATACAAAAGCATTTTGTTATAAACGTTTGCCAGTAAAAGTGCTAATAGAAAAACTGCTTATCAAACTCACCTATAGTTTTTGGATTTCAATGCTTGGTGTAGGTGAGGATCATGATGTGTGACTAATTAAAGCCTACATTATCTCTGTTTACTGTGTCTTAAGTGTCAATAATTTCGGTTGAAGTAGATTCTTTTTTTTTTCTTTCGATAAACAACGTTTGTTTCTACACACTTTCACTTACTCCCCCTTTTTTTTTTTTTAGAAAATCTTTTTTCAAACTTTTTTGATTAGATTATTGTGGTAGCTTTGATTAGCCCACTAATGGAAGAGTGATATGTGCATACTTTAAGGAAAAAGTTTATGTGACCGATTTCAAGGGAATAATTCTCTGTAAAACTCACTTATTTTAAAGTACCAAATTTCAAAGCATAACAATAAGACACCAGACAACCACTGTCACATTCCGGTCCGGGGTCCACCACATCTCGGGCCCTCTCCACCACCGTAGCACGATATTGTTCATTTTGGACCCCGACTACGTCATCATGGTTTTGTTTTTGGGAACTCACACGAGAACTTCCCAGTAGGTCACCCATCATGGGAGTGCTCTCACGCGTTACTCGCTTAACTTCGAAGTTCTCATGGAACCCGAAGCCAGTGAGCTCCCAAAAGGTCTCGTGCTAGGTAGGGATGAGAATATACATATAAGAATCACTCCC
>JADOBS010302120.1:0-13339 GCA_015708375.1 Cydonia oblonga
ATATATATATATTTATATATATATATATATATATATATATATATATATGCATATATATATATTTATATATATATATATATGCATATATACTATCTCACAAAATCAACATATTTCAATGCATGGCATTTTGAAACATACTTTCATTTAAATTCGATTTTTGGGAAAAATCAATAAATATATAGGTATATATAGAAAACAAAAGCCCACTGATAAGTTGAAGGGTCGTAACCCCCAAGCCTTGATTGGTGGCGCTCGTCCTCAGGATAAGTCTCACCTATATGCGAAATAACTAAAATTACATTATTTATAGCACGTAAGCAAAACTATCAAATAACTTCTCATACATTGCTCAATTTTGGCATTTGAATATACCAACGTGATCTACACAACCCCATGAACATCACCATATTTTTAGATTTATTTTAGAACCCCGCACGCGCCGGCAGGTGCACGGCAATATACGCAGCAACGCATAGGGAATCCTGACGAATTCCTTTGACGCCGTAAGGAATATTATGTAGAATATTTCGTCAAAAGATAACGGAACAGTTAAAACTAACTGACGGTGTCAGAATATTCCGTCAAAAATTGACGGAATATTTGTTGTCTTCAACCTCCAGCTCTGACGGCCGTCGCCGGCGCCGGAAACTGGGTAAATTTTCAAACTATTTAATCTCGCTCATTTCTCAACCAAAACCTACGTAATTGGTACCAATTTGAAGCTTACGACTTGTAGAAACACGATATACCTGCCTCGAGCTTTGAAATTCACGAAAACACGTCGGGGAAGGTTGAAACTCCGGCGACCTTTGTGAAACTTCGAAACTAAGCTTCCCGTGGACCAATTCTTACCAATGATGCACTCCGAGCATCCTGAGAACCTCCTTGAGCTCGCTATGGTCCTAAAATTCACAAAAACTCAAGGGTTTAAGTTTTTGTGAATAGTGACCAATTCGGGGATTAGAAGAACTAGGGTTCCTTACGTCCAATTCCTTTGATTCTTCTTCTCTGAGCTTCGTGAGGACTTCCTTAAGCTCACTATGACCTTAAAAATCCCGAAACACAAGGTTTTACGTGTGCATGAACAATGCACATTTTCAGGTTAGGGTTTCACTATGATTTCGAAGGTCTTAGGTTCCAAATATAGTATATATGAACTCAGGGACTCAAGATGAGTTCGATTCTTACCTTGTGGACTTCGATCTGTGATGAAATGGTGTAGAACAAGCTTCGTTCGTACGTGCACAGTGACACGGTGCAAAAATTCCAAGAAAGAAGAGAAAGAAGGCACGGGGAGAGAGAAAGTGTACTGTTGGTATGGGTGGTATTCCTTAGTCCCTATCCACATAAAATTAACAACAATTTCTTATGTTTTCCATAACTTAGGAAATTATAAAATGTAAATCATAATTCAAAATATATGACTTACATACTTTAGCAACCTTCGAGGGTATAATCATCTTTTCACGTCCTCGAGGAAATATTTTTGGGACGGGCTGTGACATAATTACTCTATCGCTTTAAATTCTTATGCGTCAAAAATAAATTTCTAACAGATATTTTGTAGGACTCACTCCACATCATATTTCGACGATTCAATGGCTAATCTTATAGATTTTTCTTTTTTTTTTTAAAAAAAATCATCTTTACAAAAATTCATCGAAATCCAAAACTATTTGACTGTGGGATTAAATGGTATTTATATTAGTATGTTTTGAAAAACCGTATCTGTCTATGTTTTTTCACTACTTCTTAATGGTTTTAGATTTGTTTAATTTTATATAAAAGATGATCTATGAATGATGTACTAAATAGTAGGCAGTTTAGATCATTGGATTTTGTTACAATTTGAGCACCAGATGGTGTCTTTCAAATAAATTATTTGAAGAATCCCTCAACAAAAGGGATGTATATTTGCAAAAGGATCCCCCATTTTTTTGTTTTTCAAAAAATGGGGATTGGTTGTGGGACCCATTCCACGTCACACTTCAACAATCAGACTGTCTATTTTGTAAGTCCATATCCATAGATTATCCTTGCAAAAATTCAATTCAATTCAATCCGAACCATTTGCCTATTTAATTATCATGATGAAATTTCATTGTTTCTTATAGAACAAAGTATTCGTTAATTTATTTGAACTCAATTAGATGTCTTAAATATTTCCAATTGGTTAATATTTTGTAAGGAAGATCTATGAGGTGCAACTTGAAAAATAGACAATTCGGATTATTGAAGTTCGATATGGTGTGGGCTCCACACCTAATCCCCTTTTTAAAAAAAAATTGGGGATCCCTTCCGTTAAATATGACGATATATTTACAAAAGGGGGAGAATAAATTGTTTCCAAACTCGTATTCCTAACTCATCATCCATGAGATTCAAACTTAAGATCTCTCACTTAATGGGCAATCATTCTTGTTGATTAATATCAAGTGACGTGGCATTATAGTTGGCCAAGTATTTAAATATGCAGCATTGCAATTGGATGAAAGTAATAGGGCTTCTAGCAGGAATAATCCATTTTTTGACAATGGTTGCACTTTTGATCTCACTTTTTAAAAATTGTTTTTTTTTATCAGATTGCTTGTGAAAAGTCTATACTGCCCTCCGTTAGTCAGAAAGGGGCTAAGAATGTAGCGACGCTCTAACGAAACCCAACAACATTTCCCTTTACAATGTTGAACTACCACTCAGATAACACCACCATAACGATGCTACAACTACATTCCAACGATTTTATAAACAACCAAAAACCTTTTTCCTTTTCTTTTTTTTTAACAAACCAAAAACCTATTTTCAAAAAACACAATTTAACCAAAGTTGACTTAGATTTCAATTTGAGTTAAACCAAAATTCTTAAGATTTTGAACCACCACTGCAACAACAATCTGATGACGTTATAACGACACTCCAATGATACTTCCTTTTTTATGATTTTGAACCACCATGACTACGACAACAATCTGATTACGCCACAACAACGCTCCAACTATACTTCTCCTTTTATTATTTTGAACCAACATAACCAGAACAACAGTCTAATGACGCCCCAACAATATTTCTTCCTTTATGATTTTGAACCAGCACAACCACAATAACAATCTGATGACTCATCAACGATGCACCCCCTTTTTCTACTTTCGAACAACCACAACCACAATAGTTCATTCAAGGAACCCTCTCCTACTTCATTCCACAACCACCATAACCAAATTTCAGAACGGAAAAATCGAATAATTGAGCTAAAGCAAAATGAAAGAGAAAGAGGGAGGAGAAGATGAAGAAGAATGGATCTGAGAGGTGGAGCAGTCAAAGGATTACCCAACTACTTCCATGTGTCCCAGATGTTCTTCACCTTTCCAAATTTGATTGGTTAAGGTGGAGCAATTGGAAGAATGATTATGAAAATGGATATGAGAGTACCGCTGTGTGTCGTTAGGCTGTTATGGCGTTTTTGGTGGTTTTTGATCAATGAGGATGCGTTTGGTACGTGGGACGGGACGAGACGAGACGGAATAGAAACTTTTCACAAGTTAATTTGATCAAAAGAGCAATTTTGTAAAAGTGGGATCAAAGTACAACTATTGTCCAAAAATGGATTATTGCTGCTAAAAGCCCAAAGTAATGGAATACAAAGACTAGAACATGGGCTGTTGTAAGATGTTGGTGTATGTAATCTGCGCTACATGCTCACGGTAATAGATTATGGATGAGGATTTCTTATTCCTCCTATAGATTATGGACCATGAGCCACAAAGAAAGTAAAAACCTCACTTTGTTAGGAACTTCAGATTTCCAAATCAGGCCATAAGCCTGAAAAACCTACCTGCACTGTTTTTTCAGAAGGAAATCCCAATATGATTTAACAGAGAAGCATCCCGAAGAATCAAGTATCCAATTTCTTGCATCAACCCCGTCTGGGCTTTACACACAATCGCACATTAGTTATAACTGTATCGTGGATTTCAACTGTGGAACGGCGCTATGTTAGGTGAAAACCCTATTTTATTCGGGTCGAATTCGTAGTACACACTCGTCAATAAGAAGATACATAAAAACAGATACATAAATGCTTTCCTTATACTTTCATCACTCACCTTTTTGGTTGTCGTGGGTTGGGCAGAAACGAAGGTGAGTGGATGGCAATAATGCACAGGAAAGAGAGTTTGATTGCTATTACACAAAGCCCATATGCATATGGATTCTAACTTGCAGCACAAGAAGCTGAATTAAAGGTTAAGGGGACATGAATGAATTATCCAACCTTAAGAGGACCGGTGTTTGCTGGTTTCTGAAAGACTCTTACAACTGGCATTCCATCTCCACCGTCATTCCCTACCCTCCAGGAGCGATCCTTCTTCCTCTGAGTCTTTTTGTGTTGTTTATGGGGCGCAGTGGGCTTTCTGAGAGTGACTTTCTTCTTGGTAGCAAGCCCATTAGCTAAGTCAAATGAATTGAGGTCTTCCAGGACATGATCAAGCTCAGGCTCGTCTTCACCTTCATCATCTACAGAGTGTTCATTCTCAGAGGAGTCTGATTTATGCTGCTCAGATAAGCCGTTTCCCACAGCATCTTCCTCAGCAGTCATTCCAGGGGGCATTTGATAATGGGGCAGCTTCCCATCAATGTAATCCTTCAAAATTTGGCGGGCAGCTCTCGTTTCATCAGGAAGCCCACTTGAGGCGACATAACCACGTGAGGCACAATAGGCCCTCAGAAATTCTGCTGCCAGCGGTGGTCGAGACTGCAATTCATAGGATTTGGGCTTGGGCAGATCAATCCTATAAACCGCTTCAATAACATGTCTTGGAATTCGATTGGCCACTACCTGCACAGCCTCCCTATTCTCAGTCATTCGATCAATTGGTAATACACCAGAAGCAATCATTTCATGTCTTGAGCTTGAAAAGGATGGAAAGACTAATCCAGGGCAATCACATAGCATTAACTCGTCAGACATAATCAATGTTTGGAAATGCTTTGTCTTCCCAGGAGTAGAGGTAACACCTGTCTTCTTCTGGCCTACCAAGGCATTAATTGTCGAGCTCTTTCCCACATTTGGATATCCAACAAATCCCACAACTACATTACTAGAAGCTGAATTTCCAACAACATTTCCACTTCGAGAACCACCGGATCCTGATTTCCTCAGTTTGACTATCTCTTCTGCCTCAGATTGTAAACGAGCCAAAAGCTCAATCCTCCCATATATTTTTGTATCAGGGTCTTCTGACTCCTGCAGGCTATTTTCTGTCCACGGGGAACTGAGACTTTTCCCTTCTGTAGCTGCTGTAGCAGCTTTAGCCGACCAAAACACAAAGAGAATATCTTGCGAACGGAAATATTGTGCCCACTTCTCTCTGAAGAAAAAGCCAAGTAATAAAATTAATTTAGGAGGGTGTCAAATTGGAGAACAAAACAGCTGATCAAGGTTACAAAAGTACAAACCTAACAGATAAAGGTAAGAGATCTGCTTTGTTAACAAGAAGCATTGTCCTTTTGTGCTTGTCGACCTCTCGTGCATAAACCTGCATAAAGTAAAGATAAGCACTGTTATTCAGAGTCATCTCTAGTTCAAGAGGAAAGAACCAAAGGTTTCTCCATTTCAAAGTATCTTGAGAAAACTACAAACGATTAGTCCCTTGGGAATTCAATGGAAAAGACTCACGCCATCAAGATTGATGGGGCTCTTTCTTAGTAACAATTTTGAACCAGCTTAACCCAGTTTTTCTTCAACAAAGACCCACAGTGTGCAATTTGCAGTCCATATTTTACAAACCAATCTGAATGCATCAATAACAGTAACAACTTGTCCCTTCGAAGCTTCACAAGTCATTATGGTAATTAAGAGCCGGTTTTGTTTATCCTTGTTGGATTCAATTTTCTTGTTTCCGGAACCAATGGGTGTTAAGTAATTTAGTTACGTCTCATCATTTATGAAACCTATAAATTAGTTTCAAATTGAATAACAAACAACCCCTAAATCCCTATCAAGCAATGCCACCAATTAATCCAACTTCTAAGGTTAAACAATGTGCTCATTCCCTTACCATCCATTTCTTAACACACGCGACAAGATAATGTAAACGAACAACAAATTACTAACATTACCTCAAGATCAGGGCAGCGATAGAATAGAGGGTCTCGTGCATCAACAACCATCACAAGCTGAATAAAATACCGCACAATATTATTACGCAATAATAATAATAATAATAATAATAATAATAATAATTCATAGTGAAATTGAAACAGAGACGAGGTCATTTGGCCTATCTTACCAAATCGCTACGCTCGACAACCCGCCACAGCTGCCTCCAAATATCGAGGTTCTTCTCGAAAGGTGTAAGGAGAAGCTTGTCGTTCTCCTCAAGCCTGGCAAGGCTTCTGCGCCAGGTCAAGAAGGCCTGTCTTTCATTGTTATCCAGCTCCTCCACAGACATTTGAGGGGTCCACGGAGGCCTCCGCGGCACGCGCAGACTTCCGGCGTGCAGGGCCTCCTCTTTCCTCTTCTGCTCCCTCCGCTGCTCCGGGGTTATCTCATTCCCATCTCTTCTCGCACAACAAAATTACAGAAAAAACCATTCTAAAATAAATAAGAAAGAAAGAGTGATTTCAAAAATTTGATCGAGTTGAGGGGTAAAGGGGGGAAATAAAACTTACAGGTCGATGAGGAGGTTAGGGGCAGGGTGGTCCAGGGAGAAGAGGCGGTCGGCTTCGTCGGCTTTTTCGACGATGGCGTCGATGTCGCTGACTTCGGTGACGGATTCGAGAACCTTCTTCTGCTGCCTCTTGTACATCAGGCCTTTCTCTTTCGTCTGCTGAACCAGTTGGTTATGCTGTCTCACAAGGGCCCTACCCAGCCCCGTCTTCTCGTTCTTACCCATTCTCTCTCTCTCTCTTTCTCTCTCTCAGAGTCTGAGATGGAAGGAAAGGTGGTTGTTTCGATGGAGGTATATGGCGGGGAGAGGCGGTGATTGATGGCGGCCGGGGAGAGGAAGAGGGGACCGAGTGGGAAAGAATCTGGGAATTTTATTAGGAGATTATTAACTTAATTTTAAGACTTTATACATACCGTTCAGATTGATCTGACGGCTATAATAGAAGTGGGTACGCACTGGGTGTGTGTTAATTCTACTTCTAGGGTTCAAGAATGGGCATTTGTATGTATCCAGATTTGATTTCTCTTCTTTAACTTATCATCCATACTTTTGTTGTCTAGTACCGGTGAATTAAGGAAATGATCATCTCCGGATCCATTCTATCAAATTTATAAATTCGAATTTTTAAAATTTGATCTAACGGCTAAAGTTATTATAACTTTTAAAGACAGCCCATGTTTTTAGCCGTTGGATCAAATTTCAAGGGTCTGGATTGGTGGATTTTGTGGAGAGGATCCGAAGAGGAACCCTTTCCGTGAATTAATACCGCAGCTAGTCTACCACTACCACCCCCAAAGTATTTTTTATGTGTACCTGTAACTAGTGTTTAAAATATCGATGTTGGAAATATCGATATATGCAAATTTATAAAAATATTAATGAATATATCGAACATCGATATTAATATCGGTTTATTTCGATGGAAATGATGATAATTTAAAATGAAACGTTAGAAATTGTTAAACATTGATTTAGATGAAATATAAGAGAGCTTCCGATATTTATAATATGTGTTTAAAAATATTGACTATCTGTCGATTTTATTCTGAACTTAAAAGCTTTTCCGATATGAGGGAAAGTTTGAACTTCACCCTTATTTACATATCTTTCTCTGATTGTTTGAATTTTTCTTTAAAAATATCAACCGTATCAAAAGAAATTTAAACACTAAATGTAATATAAAGTGATACATCACTACATTATATGGCAAGTGAACATTCGGATTGATATGTTTTCTCGACTGTAAGGGCTATCATCTCCATTTCCTCTGCCTATCAATCATGTTTAAAACGAGCCTCTTCAAAGCATCTTCAAGAGAGCTGCAAAACTCATTTTCAAATTTAAGACCAGTACTAGATTAGAGGGTTTCTAATGTATCTTTTCTCGCCATCTCCATTAATTAATTCAATAACAACAAAACAACACGAGACCAACTTATTTCATGGTAAATAGTATGTAACATAACATCAACAAACTTGTATTTAAATAGTTACATTTGTTTGTGAAGGCTGTCATTACTTTTTCTATGATCATTCAATTCATTCCTCCTACACTTACATCCTTTGAAGCAAGGCTTTTGTTTCACAAGTGAGAAAAGTCCTCCGGTCCGATACGCTACGTGGGTGATACCGAAACCAAATTACAATTTGGTAGGGTTCGATTCAGTATGCAAGGGTGTGCTGAAGTTGTACCAAACTTTTTGGAATTGGTTCTGTTTTGGCACAAAGCAGTATGCATTCGGTTTTCTAAAAGATGCATGACATATGATGCATTGTAGCATTGTAAGGGAAATATTACACAAACCAAGAATTGGAAAATAGCTAGGTGATGAATACACAGATTGCACAAATAATTAGGACATGAGTGTACGCTCATGCTCGAGTTGAGTTCAATTACAGATGAAGATCGAAGATGTGAGAGCAATGACCAACTAACAAATGAGACTTTGATATCTGAACGAATATGTTTGGTTCGAGTTCTTTTCGAATCTTTAAACAGAATGCCATGTGAAAAATGTTGTACCGCAACCATCTTATGCTTTTTCCTTTTGCAGTCTACATATTTTCTAATGGATAATGAGGTAAATTCGCTAATCTAAGACTCATCACAAAACAAAATAGTTTGCTTTTCTTACCCGTCGACTCTCGAGGAATGTGTGCTTTGAGATGGATGGCAAAGTTAAACAGTGCTCTTTCAAACTACTAGTATCGCAGGGCAACCTTAAGCATCAGCTTGGTTCTTATTACTTTTCGAATTTGAACCACTTCCAATTTGCATACATGCTTAATTTGTCAAAAGGCAGAGCATCGGCTTCAGGGGATCCTGACTTGCGGTTGGTATGAACAGCAGGCAGCTTTTGCCTATACTTCTTTGCCATCATTTGAGCCTCCGAAAATAATTTCTGCCAAAAGGAAGAAATGTTATTAATTAAGCTCATCAGCTCTTGTGGAAGCTTTACTCAGGCGAAACGAGTAATTTCATAACTAGGGGAAACAAATATTTTCTTAAGGAATGGTGTTACCTCTCTGTTCGACAAAAAGAGGCCAGGCTCACTTTCAAGGTCAGCAATGCTGCAAGAAAAGTTGAAGTTGCCATCAGTTGTGATTGCTTAAACAAAATTAATATTTCAAGGAAAACAGAAAAATCAGAAGACAATAGCTTAAGGTCATGAAAATACACTTTGGGGTTATCATCACCATCACAAAGGAAACTCAGACAAAAATGTGATGAAGTTTATGTGAAACAATAGTACAAACGCAAATCCCTTTTGCGATGAAGTTAACTGAAACAAACCTAAAGGAATTTCTCCTCTAGAAGTATTTTTTGAATCTTGCGTGCCAAACAATACTCTAGCTATTAAAAAGGGCTGAAACCTTGGGACTAAAGTGACAAACTGAAAGCTGCTAATCCAGGCAATCTATTCTTCAAAAAGTACTTCCCATAAGGGGAAAAATAGGCCACAAATAATTGAATAATTTGATTCACAAAACAAACAAACAAACAAAATCATACTTTACTTTATCTTAAAAAGAAAAAAAAACTATTGCAGAGCCAATACAGAACAGATACGAGACAGATCTTGAAGAGATGGAAAAAAGAGTGCGAAAGAGAGGAGAAAGGAGCGTACTGCAGGGGAATGAGGTTTCAGAATTTCAAATGACATATGACATAGATGACTTCTAATGGATTTACGTGATTCTATGTCCCATAACTAAAAAAAATAGGCATGAACCTGAAATCTCATGGCTATGGTTCACAAAGCTTCATCGCTAACCAAAATGTACATAGAGCAATTCTCAAAATAGGAAAAGTGTTTTATAAAAACAAGAGATGTAGTTGTGGCATTAGACATCATGTGTCCTACTCCTAGACCTATTGGTCAGAAGTTCAATCCCTTGGACATACAATAGATTTTCCCTCATTTACATAACTGAACAAATACATCGTTTGGCAATTAATGATAAAATGACAAAACACAATTAGAAATATTTCAGTTGTTTATTAGGCCATTTCCCATGGCCCTTTATGCATTATGTCTCCGGGAGAAACCAATTTAAATATCTTATGTTGCATGTAGAGATCTGGACTCGGTTATAAAAAGCCAGAACGAGTCACCAGGTTAAAAAGTCACACCTTGGTCAATCCGGCTCAATGCATGTTTTGATAAAAAATAGTTCATAGGTATGGGGAATTATGACCAGTTCCCTGCTTAGTATATTGGAGTGCTCACTTAGGTCTGGTTTTTTAAAATTGGTACGTAATAGCCAGAAGGATTATGACTTTACAAGAGAAAAAATTAAGGAGATTCTCTCCACCAAAAAGATATGCAATATGGATGAATTTAAATGAAAGAAACCTCTTCCCTTGTATACCTGAGAGATATTTTGTCAGGAAACATTGACTTCACAACCAGAACTTTGAGCTTCTCATTAACCTTAAGTATGTCACTGACAGAGGTAATTCGGGCACGAGTGATGTTTGATATATGCAACAAGCCACTGGGAAACAATAAGAAAGTTCAAAACGATTATCCACCAGTGACAAACAACAACAACAACAACAAGAGGCATAAGTAAATTTATGATATAAACTTCACTTGTTAAACACATCTGTAATCTAGGACAAAAAATGATATGGTAAGGAAATGGTATAGTAAATAACAGTCAACTAGAACAAGCCCGAGCTATATTATATATTTAATTGACAACGCGACGATAAAGCTATGTGGATTAAACGATGCGTTTTTCATTTTAACATTTTGGATCAGCATTTCCTTCAAGGTCTTGTTGACATTCAGAAATATATCTAAACTCTAACTCCTAGACGAGCAACGAACTTTGTCATTTTAAAATCAACAAACAGCGTTCAATAGAATATTGATCCAACGGGGTACCAGAATTGGTTTAGGTAGGAAAGGACAACAACGTAGAACTTTTATACACAGACAAAAGAAAAGGAAGGTCCTGTTGACATTCAGAAATATATCTAAACTCTAACTCCTAGACGAGCAACCAACTTTGTCATTTTAAAATCAACAAACAGCGTTCAATAGAATATTGATCCAAAGGGATACCAGAATTGGTTTAGGTAGGAAAGGACAACAACGTAGAACTTTTATACACAGACAAAAGAAAAGGAAGTCTTGAAACAAAATATAACGAAAAGGAAACCTAGCAGGTGCCTCAATAATTCTGAATGATGATACTATCTTCATTTCAAGTTATTTTCACCTTACATATATCTATATTAGAGGAAGCAGAAAACAAATAGTTCGTACTCTCTTTTCCACAATAGTCTTTGTGATACATTTCATAAGTGTTTTCACTACCAGAATAAACTTTCCAAAATCAGCAGAAGTCCTGAAACTTTTCGGAATGAGGAAATTCTGAGAAGCAACCGCTGGGTAAGAGTAGTACAAAATTTCATGCTTTTCATTTTAAAGTTCAAAATTTTACTTTCTATTCTGAAGATCAATATTATGTATCATCTTTTTCATGCATTTAGATACCTTTTGAGAGAGAGTCCCATGCAATTTTATTTCCATTTTGTGGTGTTCTAATCTTTCAAAAGTACTCCACACATGCAGCGCTTCTTCAAAAGTGGAAAAATCAGGGAAACTATTCGCCCAGTCTGATTTTAAAGTAAGTTTGAAAGTCATTCTACCTCCTGTTAGTTTCTCCTATCCTCACTTGGGCTCCATATGGAAAGATTTTCTTGACAGTTCCTTCTAAAAGTGTTCCCTCCTTAAGGTATAACAGTTCCTGAAACATTATATGGCAAACCAATGTCAGTTCTTATGAAAAAAAAAATCACAGAATCTCAGAACAAACAATGAGAGAACATTGCAAGCAACAAAAAACATGAATAAATTTAATGTTGAAATCCAACTGACCCAAGCTTCTTTCTCACTCAAAACTAAGTCATTCTTAGCTTCGTCTATTCGAGTAATCTGCACATGCATCCGGCAACCCACCTACACCATTAGGAAACAACATGTGTAAGAAGCAGGTTAACAAATCAAACATATGCAACTATCTAAGGGAGGAAGCAGTTAAACAATGAAAAGTTGTCGGTCCCTGTTTAGAGGCTGAGGTGGGATGCAAATACCCGGCCTACCCTGCCTGTTGCCATTCCTAGTCTCATTACTTGTACAAATAGCTTCACCAAAAAGAAGATTTTCAAACTTGAATTTAAAAATTTCACTTAAGTTCACACACGTCATGGACGAATTGATTAACTACAATATCTGCTGAAAATATATGACAAAAAGTATCAACAAATGTGAAATCTCGATGAAAACAAGAAAACGACTTTTAAATGAAAATTCCTGATATTTGTAGGGTTATAATTGCCTTGACCACAGTTTAAATATCAACAAGGAAGATTATATATTTTCTTTTCAAGCCTCAAGTGATATGGGGCTGCCACCGAAACTCGGATGTCTAAGTATCCTCATTGCCCTCAGTATACTTTGGCCGGTACTACACTTTAGGGCTAAAGCACGCACTTATCATTATGAAACAATGGCTGTAAAGAAACAGGGTATAATGGATTGTGTCCAGTGATTTCAAGTGCTTCAAGTATTCACAAGCTGCATTGATGTTAATGATAACTCTGCATGGTTGGACTATCTAACTACATAGATTTTCCAATTATTGTTCTTATATTTTCATCTCTTAATAATACCATTGGCATCTCAAAGAAATTGATAATGGCTTGGACACATTAACATAAAGAAATACAAATTATACCAGAAATGTAGCTAAATGAACATTGCATGAAAAAAGATATACATTTCATTCCTCAAAACCAGCAACTTACATTCTCTTTCAATTCAGTGAAGTTGTTCACTTTACTCATTAACTCAGTTTTTGGAAGGAAAGCTCGCAGACCCTGATGAACCAAATGGTGAAATGTTAGTTTTCAAAGAAGTATATATTCACAATTTCACACGCACAAAAGTCAACGATACAAACCTCGATTCTTGTCAGAAGGCCTCCAGTATTCCATTCTGTAATTCTAACTTCAATAGGTTCATTGAGTTGTTTTATCTGTAAAATATGTCGAAAAGCTTTAAAAAAAAGGTTTGGATTACATTTTTCATCCAACGTCACCAGTCAGAGTGTCATGAGCTAAATGCTACCACCAACGTAGCCGTTACAAAGAGAAAATCA
>JADOBS010302121.1:0-13348 GCA_015708375.1 Cydonia oblonga
TCAATGGAAGAAACCCATCTTTGGGGAGTTAAAGTTGAATTGCGACGCTGCATGGAGGAAAGACACGAAGGTGGGTGGGGGTGGATGGGTGCTCCGAGACTTTGTTGGGTTCCCTAAGCTTGCGAGAAGGATGGGAAGGGAGCAGTTCACGGCTGCAATCATGGCAGAGGCGGAGGCTATTAAGCAAAGGATGGAAATGGTTATTGGAAGTGATGTCTGGTACTATATTGGTGGTGGAATCGGATTCTAAAGGATTGATTCATATGCTAAACAAGGAGATCACGGTTGATGTGACTCTTGATATTTATCTCCAAGATATTTGGAGAGGATGGCGAGCTTATTCCAGTTGGTGAGGTTCTGCTTTACCCCTTGACAATGCAATAATGCAGCCCATTAGGTTGCGGTGCACGTCGTTAAGCATGGCGGGAGATTTGGTTGGGTGAGTTAGGTCTAGAGTTCCTTTTTAATATTGTAGCAGAAGATGCAAATGTAACTATTAGTATCTACATTCAATAAAGTTACTACATTTCGACAAAATAAAAATAAAAATAAAAAAGCATCAAATTTGGTTGAAACTTTTTCATTTTTAGCATATTTTGGTGTTATGTATCCACTGCAAGTAATGTATGAGTTAGAGAAGAATATATATCCAGCGATGAGCATTACGTATCTAACTAGGAATTAAGTTTAGTGACATACAAAATACCAGATATGCGATATGTATTGCCATGAGTTTGGCTTCCATGGCATAGTTTTGCCAAACCAAAATCCGATATTTTGGGGTTCATATCTTTGTCTAATAGGATGTTGCTGGGTTTCAAATCTCGATAAATAATTCTAAGTTGAAAATCTTCGTGTAGATAAAGTAGCCCTCGTGCAATTCCGACGATGATTTTGAATCTTCTTTCCCATTCCAAATAAATGTTCTCCCATGATCTATGTCCAAAACTTTAATGAGTTCAATATGAATATAATTTTAATGTGATGAAGAGAAAAAACATACAGAATCTACACCAAAAGCAAAAAAACCTAGGGACTAGTTCCGGCACGTTTTCGTCGGCGAAATAATTTTATCTAAAAAAATAAAAAACGATAAAATAGTTTGAATTTAAAGAAAGCACTTAATTTAAAAATGGTGAAAGAAAGATTATATATACACATGTAGCTTTTAGAATCTGATTATGTGTAGTTCTTCACGTGTGTATAATTTTTTTTTTTTTTTTCGGAAGTGGGATCCCAAAAGGATCACCAACGAGAAACTTTTATTAAAACAAACATGCACTTACAAGCCAAATAAAGATCCAATTTATTCCTAGAAACCAACAAAAAAAACAGGCTCAAAAACAAAGAAAACACACACGACTGCATAATTTTAATATCATTGTTCCCTTGAAGATCAAAGTAAATCCAAACAAAAATTCCACGCACACCATGAAAGAGTCAAAAGTAAACAAGCCGTACATGACCATCCCTTAACTAAGCAACCAAGTTGAAAAATAGAAACAAAACTGAAAGAAGTCAGTACGGCTGGTTTGGTATTGCTATATTTTGAAAAAAAACTGCTTCTGTTGTGCTATGAGAATAAATGGCTGTAAAATAAAGCAGCAGAGTATTTAGTAAATTTTTTTGTAAAAGTGCTTTTGAAAAAAAATATATTATTATAGTGTTTGGTAAACTTTTATGTAAAACAGATGTGAAAAAAAAGCCAGTTTTTCAAAGTTGGGTTTTGCAGCTTCTTGTTTTTTGCTTTTTTTTCACAAAAAACTATGAAGAAAAAACTGAAGCTGAATGTTTACCAAACATAAAAAAACTCCCAGTTTTTTTTTCAGAATCACATCAGTACCAAATCAGACCGTACTCATTTCTGCCAGCACAAGTTGGTGAGTGTTGGCAACACCTGTGAGGACATTTTGTCAAACACTTGGTGAAAATTCATGGGCCCTCGAAACCATTTTCAGACGTTGTTTCCCATCTTCTGTGAGTTCCAGAACCACCCTTGTTCCACCCCTGATTAAAGCGCGCACACATGCATTGCGCTCTTGTTTTGAGGATTTTTTTGTTTTAATCTAAAGCATAGTCAAGGGCCAAAAACACCCTTACTTACCAAAATTTATTAGAAAAAAAAAGTACAAGGAAAAACATATAACAAAAAAAATACATATGGCTTGTGGTGAATCGAAGAAAATACCAATCATCTTGAGGATTAATTGAATCTAAGTTCAATGTCGAAAGTACTAATCACTTTTGAGTCTCTTAGAGCAGGTTTAGTATTCTATTCAAAAAAATTTTTACTTCTCAAAATATTTTTTAAGAACATTGAAAACAATTTTCTTTAAGACTTAAAAATTTGTTTAGAATGAGATTTAAAAAAATTTAAATCTTAAAACTTAAACTGAATTTGGTCGCATGAGAAGAAAAAAGAGGAGAGAAGAGTGTTGGAGTCAAATTGGTCCACCGCCTCCTGTGGTGTAGGTGTCCAAACTCATTAACCTGTAAAAGAACAAATAGCCCTAAGCAAGCCAAGGACGGGGGCTGGAGGGTGATTGTGTGCAACTCAAAGACTTTTTGACAGTCAAGTTAGTAAATAATATTAAGACTCAAGCGGTAAGTAAGAGAATAAGTATGTACAAATTGCGTTATCAGAGATAAACCCTATAATCATGTATTTAGACCAGTCGAGAAGATGACCTTTTAGGAAAGTAGAGTTTGTATTAAATCAGGAGAATCCATGAGGAAACCTTCTTATTCCTTGTTGGATTAGGTTTTTGAATCTTGCAAAAAAAGAATGATCTATTTTAGCGAAGTTCACAGACTTCGCCCACTAATGCCAAAGCAGAATGATGGTGGCATTGCTGATTAGTTTAGTCAGCTCAGCAATGAAAGCTTTCAAATCTATAACTGAACTTTTGAGGTGGGAGTATTCCGATCAGTTATCCAAAAATCAAATTTTTCGAATAAGTTGAAATGCGTACCGTTTACTTCCTTCGGACGCGTGGCGTCTCAGCTTCAATGCGTTTAGTCATGATTTTTTTTACCAACCAAAAACTTTTGGTTGGACTTTTTTTGGTTTGTTTGGCTGCCCACTTTCCCAGCAGAATGTTAAATAAGAAAAAGTATGAAGCTTTCTATGAAGAGGTCAAATGAGAACGTGATGCGATTCATTTCCAAATGTTTGAACAACTAATCAAACCAAACATCCTGATATTCTCTTTCAAGAAAAAAAAAACACATCCATGAGAATTACGAGGATAGAGCTTCAATGAGACTCACCATGCAAAAGTACAAAGAGATTGTAACAAATTTTTACGTGGTATAATAAGAATGAACGATATAATTGATACATTTTATTTTAAAGTATATTAACAAAATAAATTTGAGTGTTATATTTTTGTACAATAATAACTGTTCGGGCAGGAAATCTGGCTAGCAAGCGTCCCTGGCTCAAGCACACAGCTCTCCAAGGAGTTGGCACTTTGGTTGGTTGTCGGACTCCTGCTTGATGCAATTCTGCAAGAGGAGGACAAAATTAGTTTCGAAAGGTGCCTTTGCAGGGCCTTAGGTGTAGGCCTAGAGGCTCACGATCAAAACCAACTAAATGTGTAGGCGTGCCAATGCCATCTCAGTATGGCAGATGTAGAACAAGTTTAATTAAGCCGATTACTTGCGGCCCAAGTTATTCTGACTTCTCGTTATCAAAGGATTGTCGTAGGTGGGTTAAGTCTACATTAAGTTCTTTTATATGCCTTGAGATCAAGGACTTTTGTTTATCTTGTATGCTTTAAAGAGCGAAGGTCCAGATATGGTTAAATGATCTGTTTTAATTCACTTTTGATCCCCAAATGACAGTGGAAACACTAAGTAAACTAAATCTAAGAGCTGAGAGAGCTTCGAACCATTAAAAGACTAGAAATGACTTGAATATATATATCGAAGGATACATGATAATGCCAGATCTATTAAGTAAAAGACAAAACAAAGAGAGTCGGGCTAGATTTAACCTTGTCGGGCAAGGTTGAATTTCGTAGAACTTCTCTTCTTTGTGATTACAAGGGTTTGGGGACAAAAGGGGAGTAAATGGTAAGCAAGGAGAGCATAAGAGAATTGATATGGGAGAGTAGCAGAGCTATTACATAAGGAAAAGATGGCTTTTGTGAGGGCTGATCCTAAGAATGATTGAAGTTGGGGGCTAACTACAGCTTCGTAGATGCAAATCTGGCTTGAGCAGAGTTTGTATGTTTGTTTGATTGGTTGAGTGTCCTTATCTCTAGGCCTTTTTCCTCCCTTTATAGGCAAATTGGCTCACTGTAGCTTTCTGCCCTTGCCCGACAGTAGTTGGAGGTAATCAGGGCTTCATCACCTTATTTACATGTTTTGCCCTTCAGAAAGTGCTTTTGGGATGAGAGTGGGTGGATTTTCATCGGTTGTCTCCTCCATATAGGCTTCTAGCTCTGGCATTAATGGGGAACCGTCATTTTGCTTTGGGCTAATCGTGTGGGTTTAGTGCTGGGCCTCAGGCAGAGTCATGTTTCTTGGGTTCTTCTTGGGCCTTTCCTCCTTCAGCCTAAAGTTCAAATATAACGTTACATGGTCATGTCTCAAATATAATAAAAAATTACTCCTGAAAACAGAATGTATGAATTTATTACTCACGAAAAATGCCCACATATTGTAATACAAATTTTCAACAGCCAATGGAAGAACATGAAAGTTACGGCGTCACCAAATTCTGGTTTGGTTTACCAAAAACAAAAGGTTCGCCAGATTTTGGTTTGGTAAACAAGATTTCAAACAATGGGGACAGTCGGACACAAGAACTGTATTTGTAGAAACTATGTAAAAATCTCAGTAACCCACAAAAGAAAAGATTCAGAGATGAATGGTGTAAACAAACTATGGCTCCCATTGGCCTGCAACATGCATGTCAAGCAATGAATATTGTTGATTTGTTCTCCTTGCCATATTTAGTGGTTGTTTTTGTGATGATGTGAAGGTAAAAAAGTTTCACATTGGCGAAAGAAAAAACGTTACAAGAGGTTATAAGGAGTTTATCGAAAATGATTTTGGTATTTCTGGTTTCACAATTTAAGCAAGTTCACAACATATACTGATCAATAAAAATCAAATTAAAGTACGTATACGTAATTTCCCAAGTTTCTTCTAGGATCTACATTTTTGTATAACAAAAAATGAGTAACAGTAAACTAATAATTCTGTGTAATACTTTCTAGCTAGCTAGATAGCATGATATACCAATTACATGATCTGTATGATATAATGTTGTATAATCTGGCTATATGCAATATGAAACACCGCTATGGATGCATGCGTATTAGTTCTTCTTCTTTGCATTCTCTGATTTCGATTTCCATCAGTTTGCTGCCCGTAGAAGGTAATACATCGCAACATTGCCTTCGCGGCGCCTGCAGCTGATTAATTCACAAAAAAGTGGATTTAGTATTGTATAAGTTTCATGAAGAAGTATAACAATGCTCAAGTTATCGAAAAATGTATGTCAAATATTGTAGAGCAATACCTGTTTCATATCAAGGTCTAGCTTATGTGAGTACACTCTGACCTCCTCCAGCTTCCTCGGCGAAGCCATGTCGTAGGAGCAATTTTCGTAGGACTTTTTGTATATGCTCTTGATTCCATCCGCACCAGAAGACACATTATCCAGAAAGAAAACAACCGGCCTTCGACACGGATCCTTGTGATGTTCTCTTGTGTTAAAAGTATAAACTCCTGACAAAACACTTCCCTTTTTCCACTGGCTGAATGTCTGTTGCACGGGGAGGACGTCCGGCAGAAGAATATGATTTCCGTATACTTGAACAGCGTAACCCCATGACACCGTGATAGTCCACGAAAACCATCTGTCGTAGCATACTGTTTTCTGTAACATTCTTTGAGAATCAACATTCGCAGCCTTAAACAAATGTTTTAGAGCATTGATAGTTGTCATGTTGGGGAAGACAGGGTTTGCATGATCGAAGTGATGCAGGGATACCAAAGGCGTCACCGGATGCGAAGCCAGTAGGCCAAACATATCGCCGTGAATGTCATTCTGGTTCAATTTTAACAACCCAGAACCAAAAAATTTATTTCTTTGATACATAAACTAAGAAAAAAGCACGCTGAAATTTCAATTTAAACTACTAAAATGTGAATGTCACATACAATTTGATGAGCTAAGAATAGGGTACCTGATGGAAACCGGCTTCGCTTGTTAATCCAACGCCGAGTTCTGCCAAGCAAGAGGAAATCCTAGAGTCGCTTCCATAGAGATGTGGATATCGTTCTAAACACGAATCAAACACCTTCGCCAGTACTTTCGCCAATGGGGCACTTATAGCGAAACCTGCACCACCATAAGCCATTCCAAATCCGAACACCCTATTTTGCTCATAAACTTCGGAGTTTGTCCCAATGTAGTACCACAGTCCATGATCATACTTAGAAAGTGTCTTCACCAAATTCTCAGGGAAAAAAACTGTGTCATCATCTCCGAAAACATACCACCTCACATTCGTATGGTTGAGCGCCACGGTCTCAGAAACAACGCGTGCAACACGAATAGCAGACTTGAGACCGCCTCTGTAAGTGTAACGAAATCTTGCAGTGTCACCTGAGATGCACACAGGAGGAAGAGAAGTGTCATTGACGTGACGCTGATGATCAGGCGGAAGGCTATCGAGAAAGACACATCCCCTCATGGACTGGTTCCTCCACCAGAGCCGTACATACTCCTTCCTCTTAGCAGACCACGCTTTCTGATTCGAAGCAATCCCGAACACAATGTGCTCGAGGGAGGTCGAGGGCGGGGAATACGCATCTTGAGACAGAGAACTTATACGTCCAAGCTTTGAGCTCGTAAACACAAGGAAGAGCGACCCAAGAAGGAAGAGCGTGCATACAGAAGATGAAAATATGAAGAGGTTTATCAACCGAGACGGACTTTGGGGTTTCGAAGGCGACTGAGGAAACGGCAGCATTTTAAGTGGAAAGGAAGAAGAACAAGAAAACAGAAATGCAGAAAATGTATCTAGAAAATACAAGTGTGGGACATAAAACCAAGATGTTGATCAAGAAGAGCAATCTGCGGAAGAGAAAGACGTAAACCTTGACCTGCAATTGTGCACAAAAGTGTATTTAGTTGGTTAAAATTCCAAAAGAAGTCATGGTTCACACAGAAAGTCCTCCATTTTCTTGCCAACCTAATGTAAATCGGGCAGCCAACCAAGCAGCCGGGTGCGTACGTTAGGTTAGAGTCAAAGGTCGGGTACTTGATAGCAATGGCATTGACTGAAAGCGTGAGAGATTAGGAAGAGAGGTTAGGCGTTAAAAATGGTGTTGGAAATGTATTAGGACGTGGCCTTTGGAGATTATAAGAGATAAATTAATTAATATTAATTATGTGTGGTTTTGTTAAAGGAAAATGCAGAACGTGAAAGAGCAAGCAAACTTCAGCTGAAAGTTAAAAAAAAGATTATAAAAAAATTAAAAAATTAAAAATTAAAAATTAAAAAATTAAAAAAAACTTTAACGGGCTTACCAAATATAAAAGTGTGGAACTGTTACGTAAAGCAAAGTTCGAGGTTCCTACCCATGTTTTTGTTTTTTCTTGGATGAATAAACCAACAACGTTGTATGCATTTGATTGGAAAATTCAAGGAAATGATTACTTACAATTTGAGGCTTCTTGAGGCATCCATGTAAATTATGTTCGGGTGCATCGGATTTGATCTTAAAATCACTTGCGTTACAATCTATTTGCTCGCGAAAAAATACGACTAGGCAAATGTCAATATTGAGGGTGTAAAAACAACTTAAAAGGACTTCATGTGCATGGCATCCGCTCTTAATCACTTGAATTACAATCATTCAAGAAAAATCTCCTGAATAATCGCTTATTTCGAGATTAAGATACAGCTAATCGAAATGTATAAACCCGATACATTAAGCTAATTTAATTACGAAAAGTATGACAAAGTAAGCAACTAAGTAGTGCGTTGTACCAGTTTGATTTGATAATTAAATTTAAAATCTCAAAATCTGGGTTAGTGGAAGATTCAAAGGATGCACATGCATTAGACCTCAATGGTTTAGGCCAAGGAGGAAGACAATGGATGGTCGGCAAGAAACCAAAGTACCGCATTCACCCCGCTCGAAAATTACAAAACCAGACCCTATACAATTTATCATCTATGGCATCAGCAAAACATGCTAAATGCAGGAATGAAAACGCAGCTAGCATTTCAACAATATTTCCTTCGCATGCTTACCAACCAATCGAAGCTCTTCCTCATCATTTGATGTCTCAAAATGCAAGTTACTCTACAGCATGAATACATTACATACCTATCAGTTCACTAGTTACCGTTCATTCCTCCGGATATCCAACTTACTCGGGTCATCTCCACCAGCGGACGTGTGAATGGCGTTGTCCTCTCTTTTTGTCTGTTCATCATATTTTCAAATAACAAGCCACTGGAGAGTTTAACCAAGAGTATCAGACATCGAAACCTTAACTGGCTGGCAGATTTTTTGCAGTAACTTCCCCTTTCTGCAATCTTTTTCTTGTGATTTATTGTTTTCAAGGAAATCGTTCCAGAAGCATTATTTTTGCTCCATGTTTAGATCAGAAGATAAATAGCCCATCTCCAAGTACATTCTCTTCTTCCTCCTCCTGTCAAGAAGAAAAGGAACTTGAGCTTTATGAAGAACAGATCACATCCGAGAATATCATGTAGAACAGACCACTTGTAGGTCCACTTCCCAATAATAAAATTTAGGAACCTGAAGCATTCTTACTAACAAGTGAACTTACTAGAAGAAAAATGAAGAGAGAAAATGAGGAAAACTCAGATTTTCCATTATTTTCAACTACTTAAAGACATAAATCACCTTAATGAACGGATTGCAATGCGGGGTGGACAGTTTTCCCCAAGCACTTTTCAAACATAATATAAGAACAAGAAATGACATCACAATTTACCTTGAGAAGATGATGAGTACACCAAAATGCGTGTGATTCTCTGAATTCTGCATCTAACTAAGTATCATCAGCGCAACTATTCCAACAGAAAACTCTAGATATTCATGGATATCAACTCATTGTCTCTGCACCGTCTAATGTTTATAGTCATGGAGTCATCAAACAACGGCAAAATTTCGCAGCACTGACGGCGTTGAGCCTTCATCTGAATTATAACAAGTGGACAGTGGTTGATTAATGGCATTGACTAAAACGAAAGACAAAAGAAAACTTAATATAAGAGAGAAGGTATAAGTTCCAAGTCAGCTATATCTATATTAGTGAAGCAAATACCTCATCCGCATGAAGCTCTAGCTTCTGTGAGAACACTCTGATATGTTCCAGATTCTTTATTGCATTTGCTTTGGAGCAATTTTCTACATTGAGCCTGGTGTAGTTACTCGAGCTACCATGACCATTGGATACGACACTTTCCAGGAAAAAGACAGTTGGTCTTTTACATTTATCTCTAGGATTATCTCTCATATTGAACATGAACTGACTTGCCTCGATACTACCACTCCTCCTCCATGGCATAAACGTTTTCTGCAGTGAAAGGAGATCTGAGAGAAGTTCATTGCCATCATACACCTGGATAGCATAGCCCCATGCAACAGAAACAGTCAACGAATGCGAACTGTCATAGCAAACAGTTTGTTGCAATATCCTGGCAGGATCAACATTCACAGCTTCAAAAAGATGTTCCAAAGCTTGAGTCTTGTTCATGTTTGGGAAGATTGGATCTGCAGCCTCCAAATGATGAAGGGACACCAGAGGTGACAACGGGTGTGCAGATAGCATTCCAAACAAATTCCCCCGCATATCAACCTGATTACAAATTATGAGGATAATAAGTGCCCTTAGATTCAGCGCATAACTTGACACAAGTCCACAACAAGAATCTTTGCTAGCAAGCTCACATCGGAATCAACAGATGATAGGATGCAAATCAAAACCATATCATGATTTGAAAACTCTGGTCATCATTAATGTAATCCAACATAACTCAATCAGCTATTCAACTTATCAACAACTGAATCGTTAACTTAGGGGCCGTTTGATAACTCTTTCGTTTTCAAATTTTGTTTGCATTTTTTTTTAACTGAAAACTGAAATCTTGTTTGGTAACTATTACTGAAAACCAAAAACAGAAAACGACTTTCTTGAGTTTTCAAAATTTGGCCTTGAGTTCACTTTTTGGTTTTCAGTTTTCATTTTTTTGAAAACTGAAAGTAGTTTCCAAACAAGATTTCAGTTTTCAGTGAAAAGGGAAAATTGAAAATGAAATGGTTATCAAACGTCTCCTCAGTTTGTGCAAATGAAAATAAGCTATAAACTAGAAAATCAGGCCAGAAATGTGATTGCATCATATCCAAAGTAAAAACATAACGAAGAAGAGTAGCAGAAAATATAATATAGACTTGTAATTTGTTTCAAGTCAAACAACTAGTGTTCTAAATTTCTAATGTTCACTCATTCTGTTTCTTCACAAAGTCCTATGAGCTGAATGCCTTGTGATTTGTTCCTCTTTCCCCCCTACCACATTCAGAATAGCACAGAAAACAGAGATTGCATCAAAAGTAACCTCCCATTCGTAGCTCCCTATAAAATTAACGAACGGACCTCCCCACCTAAAAGGCGAGTTATAGAAGAAAACCGAAGCCATTCCTTCGGCCATGAACCTACTAACAGTTGACAAAGCTTTCATTAAACACAATCAGTTCATCAAACACTATCAAACAATTACTTTCCTAAGTTTCCTTCCTAACAAAACCAATTTCTGCATTATATCATCAAAATCTTATAAAGTTAATTACTTTTTCCGATAATCCATGCATAAATCGTTGAATTCTTATCAAGCTATTTACTTTTCCTGATTTTTCACATAAAATTAATTTAATTCAACATACCTGATGAAACCCAGGCTCATGGGTCAACCCAACGCCGAGCTCCGCCACGCATGCGAAAACCCGAGCATCACTTCCGTACAAGTGCCCGTACCTCATCAAGCACGAGTCGAACACCCTAGCCAGAGCCGTAGCCAGGGAATGGCTAATGGCGAACCCTCCGCCGCCGAACGCCATTTCGAACGAGTACTTGACATTCTGCTGGTAGCTCTCCGAGTTACTCCCCACGTAAAACCACCGATCGTGATCGTACTTCGACAGCGTCCTCACCAGATTCTCGACGAAGAACACCGTATCGTCGTCGCCGAACACGAACCACCTCACATCCGGCTCGCCACGGTCGACTACTTCCTTGACCGCGCGCGCCACACGGATCGCGGACCGCAGCCCTCCTTTTAGAGTGTACGGAAAGCGGGAGGTGTCGCCAGAGACGACGACGGTCGCGACGGATCGGTCGCGGGAGGAATCAGTTGGGGCGCGGTCGAGGAAAGCGAAGACGCGGGTGGAGGCGCGGGAGCACCAGAGGCGGAGGTAAGGCTCGCGGAGGGACCAGGAGCGGGAGGAGGAGGCGATGGCGAATACAAGGTGGTGGCGCGTGGTGGGAGAGGAAGTGTAGCGGGAGAGGACGGTGGGCGGCGCGTGGAGGAAGAAGAAGAGGAAGTAGAGGTTGAGGAAAACGGAGAGGATTAAGAGGAGGGCCGAGAAGCGGGGGAGAGTTAGGGTTCTGGGCATCACGGACGGGAGTGAGAGAGAGAGGTATTGGAACCGGATTGCTTTGCAGGCGGAGTTGGTTTTTCGTTTGATTTTCTGGTACATTAAAAAGTTACAGAGAAGATGATGAACAAGTCGCAGTCGCAGTCGCGGGGACAGTATTGATTTTCGAAGAAGAAGGTGATGAATTAATGTGTTAGATCCACCGGAGCGAAGTCACCAGTGACAAAAACTGTTTGTTGGATTCTGCAGTTTGCTTTTGTTCGGGTTATGTGTATTAAAAAATTAATATATCGAACGATAATAATTTTTATCATTTGTATAAATAACACATAGATTACTGTATTTCAATAATAATAAAAAATTTCATGTATATAACACGTTAAATGACATGGTGTTTCATACTAATAACATAAATATACATAATAAACTTAAACACATATTCTTATATTATTAATAAAAAAAAATATTACGTAGCGATAAATTCGTGCAAATTCCCTTTGTGAAAAAGGTAATATTGGTGGTTGATGTATATTTAAACTAACCTAAATTATAGATTAATTTCAACTGAATTAAACTTGCAAACGCACTAATCAATTGTAGTAATATATGCAAATACGAGGTCGATCCCACAGAGATTGCTTTAACACCAATTTAACCGATTAATCACGCTAGACTTAATTAAACAAACAAATGATAGATTGAATTGAATAATAGAATAAGACTATAATTAACAAGAAAAAAAAAAGATAATTAATTAAAATAAACACACGACACAAGAAAACTTAAGGTTATGAATCCACCAACAACAATCCTATTTACTTTTCCTAGAGTCAACTACTATCCAATTACCATGTCAATGTTAAAGGTTGTTATTTCTAAGGTATGAATTAATCCATGGTCAGGCATCAACTCTTGTATCTCTACATGATAATTATATCTTATTGGTTAGGCATACATTAAACACATAAGAACTCATTAAGCGTAGAAGAATCATGTCAAGTAAGTAAGACTAGGTTGATATTGGTCATCCTCACTAGTTTGTCTACTCTTCTTAATCTTAGTTCCAATAAACCTAATTAATATTGGTCATTCTCATAAATTTATCTATCTAGATGCAAAATTCCTAAAGGTGATCAGTCATTAGAAACTCGAACCTATAATAAAATACCCATAAAGATTAAGAATATAACATGGCATATAATCGGCCTTAGAAAATAACTTAGTTACACATAAAAATAAAAATAAAAGAAAGATAGAACCCAAAGTTCATAGAAAAGCACGTCCCTAAGCTCTTCTTCACAAATTACGGAGATGGTAAATGATGTAGTATGGTGTGGGTGATATGGGTTATGCGGCTGGCCTATAGAGAGAGCTTAGGGCACTTTATTTATACTATAAAAAAAAACCCTAAAAGGTCTGGAGAAACTCTCCTAAATAAAACAAACTCCTAAACAATTAATGACACAAACTAGGAAAGAATCCTTCTTGGCTTGGGAAACACGTCATCTGACTTGCACGCCAGTTTTGGGGTATATTTTGTTAGAAATTTAATATTTAAATATTAGAATTATTAATATTTAAATATTAAATATTAAAGTGAATGAAAATTAAAGTTGACATGGATGGGTTTGACCGGCAGTTTTCAAGGGTTATGTATGTTTGAAAGGTCACAGCCTTTGTCCTTTTGAAAACA
>JADOBS010302122.1:0-13349 GCA_015708375.1 Cydonia oblonga
TTTTCCATTTATATATATATATATATATATATATATATATATATATATATATATTTGGCACATTTTATTATTATAAGATATATGTACAAATACTAGGTAGTGTAAACTTCCCTAGTTTTAAGTGTGATTGTGTAAATCCTAGATTAGATTTTATTCTAGTTATTCATTCCTATATAAACTTGTATTCCTTGGGGATGAAGGATTTCTTCTCCTCTTATTATTATAAATAAAGGCACTATGAAGGAGGGAATAACACACACATTCCTCCATACAATTCTACAAACACATCTCTCTCTTTTCTCTCCTTGTCGCCGGCCTCCTTCCCCCTGTCAGATAAAATAGGCTACAACACGTTATCAGCACGTTCTTACCGTTGCGCTTAGGAATCTTACGTGGAAGTTTTCTGTATCAAACCAGTTCATCCATATCATCACACAATTAGGTTCTTCCAAAACAAAGGTTTTTATCTCGATATTTTTGCAGCCCTAATAGCATGAACATTCACCATAATGCATGGCCCAACTTTACGTTTTTCAAATTTTAGATTCTACATAAATTGTGTATGCATTATATTCATAATTCTTGAATCTGTGAATTTGATGTTGCCATAAATTGTATCAAATATATGTCCATGCATTAAATTATTAAAATGAATAAGCAAGCAATTAAATTTTATAATCTGGAATTAAGAAAAATTTTAAAATTAGGGTTTATTAAAAACGCATCGCGAGCCTTTGGCTTCCAAGCCGTGCAGCTTCGAGCCATCATCACCAGGCTTGCAGCCTGTGTGACTGAGCCGAGTTGCAAGTCGAGAGCTAATACCTCTCCTTCCATGAAAAACAAAATGACGCCGTCCATGGCGTCATTCCCAAACCCACACTCGCCCGCAAACGAGTCACGACACCAACGCAGATTTTCATTAGGAATCACGACCTGAAGTTATGTTTTTTTAGGACAAATTCATCGTCTTCGACAATGATTATTGAAATTCCCGTCGAATTTCATTAAGTTATTGAAGATTTCAATTCGAAATCCCTATGATTTTCACACCCAACATCGAGAAATCAAATTTCTCCGTTTAAAATAGGGTTCCAGGTTAAACATGTGCTTCCCATGACCAAAATTCACTAAGAACACGGCCACCAGAAGCGGCAGCGCTGGCCTCAACTCCGGCGACCTTACCCAGCAACGCTGGGATGTTTTTTGGTCCTTACTCGAGCCTACCTAGGCTTGGCCACCTTCGATCCAAACATCAGCCCTTTAGGTTTTAGTGTTATTTTCAGCCCATTGGAGAGATTTATTAATCTGAGCTCACAAAGTGCAGCCCATAATTCGAAGCTCAGCCTAAGTGAGTCATCAGCCCATAAGGCTATGATGTCCCATGTGTCATACCCGCACACGATCCAACTTTGCTGGAGTATTAGTGCACCACGTAACACCAGATCAGAGCCCATATGGGCTTCCTTTTGGGTTTTTTTTCGCAACCCATTCCCTATCCCTAGGCCTGCAGCCCCAAGCCTACTACTCGAGCATATCCCAGCCCATTTTGGCTTGGACCTCACGGCTAATAATTTGCTTAGCCTACCCATGGGCTTTGGTCCATGTTTTTTAGGCCCTGAGCTTAACAATTTGGGTTTTATAATTTTTTCACCTGCACTTTAATTATTGGCCTAACGTCCAAATAATTAATTCAATTATAATTTTAGACCTAAAGTTCTATTTGCATATTTTCTTGTTACATATTTCTGTATTATATGCGTTTGTTTGTAGGTACTATGAACCTGAAGTTCATAAATTTTTCTTGACAAAATTAATTGAATGGATTTAAGTTTTTGAACTTTTATGCATGTGACTGGTTCAATTAATTTTATTCTAGGTATGACTAATAGGACAGTTAGTTGTCTAACAGATAGTGCAACCACACACACCGTTTTACGTGAACGCGTCTATTTCACTAACTTCGTACCTAAGAATGCACTTCTGACAACCATCTTAGGTTCATCCAACCTGATTGAAGGATACGGAATGGCCCATATAATGTTGTCCAATAGCACTATTTTGAACATTCAAGAGGCACATTATTCTCCACGTTCTGGAAGAACATTGTTGAGAATTAAAGATATTCGAGACAATAATTACCACGCTAAAACCTATGTATAAAATGGAGTTGAATTCATGTGCATAACTTTCTACGAATATGGCCATAAGCTTATTCTAGAGAATATGAAGCGTATGCCGAGTGGTCTGTATACTACGACCATATGCCCCATAGAAAGCCACTATGTGGCTGGCCCTCCATCTGGGACTGCACACGAAATTACATTTTGGCATGATCGTTTGGGACACCCTGGATGAATAACAATGTGTCATATCCTTAAATCATCACACAGACATCCATTAATCTGAAGTTTAGGTTCGATTCAAGGAATCACATGTCAAACATATTCAATAGGAAAGCTTATTACTAAGCCTTCTTATGACAAGATTCGTTTGAATCTTCCCATTTTTCTACAAAAGATTCAGGGAGGATATTTGTGGACCGATTCACATCCTTGTGGACTATTTAGATATTTTATAGTTTTGGTTGGCACTTCCACACGTTCACATATGTGCTTGTTGTCCACAAAGAACACTGCATTCTCCAAACTATTGCTTAGGTTATCAAGCTCAGCGCTCACCACCCTAATTATCCGATCAAATATATTCGATTGGATAATGCTGGAGAATTCACATCTAAAACTTTTGATGACTATTGCATGTCGATTAGGGTTGAAGTTAAACATCTTGTACCCCATGTTCACACACAGAACGACATGGCAGAGGCATTTATTAAGTGCTTACAAATGACTACTCGATCGTTGGTCATACATACTAAGCTCCCGATCGCTGTTTAGGGCCATGCAATATTGCACGCAGTCATGTTGGTCCACCTAAGGCCTGTTGCGACCTAACCATATAGCACCCTTCAGTTGGTTATCAAATACAAACCCGATATATCACATCTGCACGTTTTTGGTTGTGTGGTCTATGTGCCGATTTCGCTGTCCCTATGTACAAAAATAGGGCATCAGCGAATGATGAGAATCTATGTCGGATATGATTCTCCTTCGATCATTTGTTACTTAGAACCTTTGACAGGCAATCTTTTTACCGCTCATTTTGCAGATTGTCACTTCCATGAGACAGTCTTCCCATCGTTAGGGGGATATAAGAACGTCAATGTTCCTGAAGAACGACGCAAATTATCATGGACGATTCCTATTTTGTCTCATTTAGATCACCTTACCACTCAGTCTAAAACTGAAGTGCAGTGCATATTAGATCTCCAGAGCATAGCTCAGAGCATGCCAGATGCTTTCACCGATCTAGCGCAAGTGACAAGATCACATATTCCAACTACAAATGTGCCTGCAAAGATGGATGTACCAAATGTACTACGGACTTCCCTCCTGGAAGCCCAGGATGCTAACTTTGGTAATCCACATACATTAGCGGCTAGCCAATCATCTACCACTACACAAAAATGTGGTAAACCTTTTGGTTCAAATGACTCACACCTCTGGAAAAGGTAATCCACAGCACATCCATCTGAAGAGCCTACCTTGAATCCGACTATGGCTTACTCATTCTATCCAACTCATTAGGAAATTCTAAATTACAAAAGAGTTCTCAAAGAGACGAATCCTCATCCCCTAGAATCATGAGATTTCGATCTATTATGTTAGCTTAGATGATGTGTGGTGTAGAAACGAGATGATCGCCGATGATGCATTAACATATGCAATAACTACTGAGATCATGTTGAGCGATGATATTGAATCCCGTTCCGTTGATGAATGTCAACGTAGAACCGATTAGTCAAACCAGAAATAAGCAATCCAAGTCGAACTTGATTTGCTTGCGAAACGTAAAGTGTTTGTAGCTCCTACTCTTCCACATGTGAAGCCCGTTGACTACAAGTGGGTTTTCGTTCGGAAGCGTAATGAGAAGAACGAAATTTTGCGTTATATAGCTCGTCTTGTTGTGCAAGGCTTCTCACAATGTCTTGGGATTGACTATGATGAAACTTATTCACCCATTATGGATGTGATTACTTTTCGCTACCTTATCAGTTTGGTAGTTTTAGAAAAACTAAGTATGCAACTGATGGATGACTACGTATCTCTATGAGGATCTTGATACGGAAATTTATATGAAAGTTCCCAAATGACCGACATTGACTGGATCAAATATTTCCAAACCACGGAACACGTTCTCAATTCGGCTGAGGCGTTCACTTTAAGGTTTGAAACAATCCGGAAAAATGTGGTATAACCGTCTGAGTGAGTATTTGACTAGTCAGGGATATGTGAACAACGAACTATGCCCTTGTATGTTCATTAAGAAGTCACATTTTGATTTTACAATAGTTGCAGTATATATGGATGACATGAACTTATCGAAACTCATAAAGAGCTCGCCAGAATTGCCGCCCACCTGAAGTCGAAATTTGAGATGAAAGATCTAGGAAAAATTTGATATTGTCTCGGTCTCGAGATAAAGCACTGTTCAGATGGAATCTTTACACATCAAATGAACTACACCCAGAAGGTGTTGCGCCATTTTAACGAGGATGCGAAGCTTTCAAGTACTCCTATGGTCGTTCGATCGCTAGATGCAAAACAAGATCCCCTCCGTCCAAATAAGGATGACGAAGAGATTTTGGAGTCTGAAGTTCCTTATCTAAGTGCGATAGGCGCTTTATTGTACTTAGCTCAATGCACTAGACCCGACATCTCCTTCGCTGTTAATCTTTTGGCAAGATACAGTAATGCACCAACACGCAAACAGTGGACTGGTGTTAAAGACATTTTCCACTACCTTAAGGGTACAACGGATTTGGGCTTGTTCTATCCATACGGATCCTCGAGTGATGTCACACCCCCAGCTTCTCGAGTGGATTCTCGCCTTGTTGGTTATGCTGACGTAGGATACTTATCTGATCCGCACAAGGCGCTTTCTTAAATGGGTTGTCTTTACCGTTAGAGGCACCGCAAACTCTTGGAGGTCAACTAAATATACCTTAGTTGCCACTTCGTCTAACCATGCTAAAATTCTCGCCTAACATGAAGCAACTCGGGAATGTTTTTGGTTGAGAGTAGTTATGGGCCATATTCGAAGCTCTTGAGATCTTTACCCCGTCATGAATGTCCCGATGACAATCCATGAAGACAACACAACATGCATCGAACAGCTTAAGAAAGGTTACATCAAAGAAGAAAACACCAAGCACACTGTGCCAAAGTTCTTCTTCTCACATCAACAACAAGAGTATCAGAAGATTAAAGTCAAGCAAATCCATTCACAAGACAATCTAGCTGACCTCTTCACCAAATTACTACCAAAGAAAACGTTTCAAAAGCTTGTTCAAGGAATTAGTATGCGTAAACTTTCTAAGTTGTAACATTGCTAGTTCTCTTTGGAATTGTGTCAAACTCAGGGGAAGTATTCTGAAGTATACTTGCTTGATCTTAATATACTCTTTTTCCCTACGATTAGGAGCATTTTTCCCATTGGATTTTTGCTACGCAGCTAGGTTTTAAAAAGGCACCCACCTTAGGTTGATCGTATCCTTGATGATGTCCCATAGACGTTTCATTTAACTTTGCATTACTCACTTATTTTTCCTTAGACTATGGGTTTTATCCCTACTTGGGTTTTTACCATAGCTATAGGGTTTTCTAGTGAAACTTATTTCTTTATGCAAGTTCCTACCTTATTGAGAATAACGTTGTTCCTAGAATCAATGTTGACGAGTCGACTTCCTGAACTTCCACATGATGCTAAATCTACCTTGAGTATTTACACACTCGAGGGGGAGTGTTGTAAACTTTCCTAGTTTAAGTGTGATTGCATAAATTCTAGATTAGATTTGATTTTAGTTATTCTTTCCAATATAAACTTGTATTTCTTGGGGATGAAGGATTTATTCTCCCTCTTATTACTATAAATAAAGGCATTATGTAGGAGGGAATAACACACAGATTCCTCCATACAATTCTACAAACACATCTCTCTCTTTTCTTTCCTTGTTGCCGGCCCCCTTCCCCTTGTTAGATAAAATAGGCTACAACAGTAAATTAATTTTAATCAAATAACATTGCTTTGTTTTGTAGGTAAATGAATTTTGAATCAGATAACATTCCTTTATTATGTAGGTATTTTATTTTGTATGTATCAATATCATATTTATATTGGTCACATTTTATTATTATAATGTACAAATAATAGGTAAATTAGTATTGCATATTATAATATTGTTTTATTATGTAGGTAAATTATTTTGCATGTGTTGGGTTGCTTCATCATGTAGGTAAATTATTTTGCATGTATTTTGCATATATTGGGTTTGCTTTATTATGTAGGTAAATTTTCACATGTATTTTACATACATTGGGTAAATTATGTTGCTTTTTTTAACATTTTAATATTAAGGGTACAAGTCATCAATATAGTTAGCAAGTTTGTTAGTATTTGGTTAGAGTTGTTAGGCTTTCTAGTATAAAAACAGAGTGTGTAGTCTTCATTCTTTTAAGTCAATACACAAGTCTCATATTTCTCTCTCTAAATTCTCTCTAGTTCATCTTTCTCAGTTACTCTTTCTACTCCATTTTCTCTTCGATTCTCGAATATTTCAATGTAGTTAACATGGTATCAGAGCCACCAGTCTCACACCATGAATTTTGGTGGTTCCGTATCATTAGTTTTTCATCATCTTCTAGTTTTATTTACCTTCTGTTAAGTTCTTCAGTGCTTCCGTAATCATCAAATAGAAGTGGGAATTTTCGGTTCTTGAATATCTTGGTTCTTGAATTTTTAATTCTTTTCAGATTTTCATCGAGTTCTTCATCTCCTATTACTAGGAAAGAAAATGGGGTTTTCAAGCAAATTCTTGGAATGCCTACATCTTGGAGGCTCGTGATGGTGGTTTGCAATTTGGGTTTTGCTTAGGAAATGGGTTTTGCTCCAGACATGGTCGGTGTTAGGATTCACATCCGGTCGTCAATATATGAACTTTATGCAGTCCAAGTGTTTGGCGAAATGCTCAGCTTAAGATTTTTGTGAAGGTCATGTTTCCTGTCACTTTCTCTGATTTCTTTGAAGAATTAGAATGATTTCCTGCTAGTTGCTGCAACTACTTATGTGATGTGTGAATTAATTGGTTTCATCCAAACAAAGGCACGAAATCATCTCACTTCTGATCATCTTTTATGGGTTTTCAAGTTTTTGGTGGTTGTTAAGGATTACGATTCTGCTACTCGTTCAAGGTTGTGTCTTGTATTGTCGATTCATGAAGGATGAGATTTTGCAATCCACATGTTTGACTAATTGACCTAGACAAAATACTTCTTTGTTTTTTCTGGCTTTTGTATCTTTGATGTCAATTTCTATCTTGGTTTTCACTTCATTGAAATGAGTTTTTCTTGGGAAAGTAGTGACACATTTCTTACTTATGTCAATTAGAGTTTGGCATAAAGTTGTTCTATTTAAAGTTGGGCATGCACCATTCTCAAACTAGTCGTGCAATGAGAAAAAGTACAATAAGGACACGAAGAAATTTTGTGATTAGGAGTTCTGGTATATACTATTGTTCTTCATGTTCTTCAATTTCTTGGGCAAGTGGTCATTTTCTTGATTCATGTTGGAAAAGAGTTGAAATTGGGATTAAGGCATGATGCCAATAGTTAAGGAGCATTGATTTAGATGGAAAAGTAGCTTTGACATGGAATGAACTGCAATTATAGTTAAAGAATGGAATGCATTGCCCTGCAGTGTTGGTTATTTTCAGGTCCCTAGCTAATAACTTGGCCCCAATTCCAATTAAAGTGGATGTTGCAAAGTAGTAAAGACATCGATTATCATACATTGACAGATATTGCAGCACTATTTGAGTTCCTTGCCTCAACCTATAATGTCGAGTCTAACCAGCTCTGTTGTTAGCATGTATCTACTGTAAGTCTGGTTATACGAAGAAGTTGTTAATGGTAAATCCCACGAAGGGTAATTCCATGATGTGAGTAGGTAAATCACACGAAGGGTAAAAGAAGTTATTAACGGTAAATTCCACAAAGGGTAATTTCGTGATGTAAGTAGGTAAATCACACGAAAGAAAATCCTACATAGATGTTGATTTTCTGTTGGTGAAATTGTGAAGGGCGATGCCATTGTTAAGAGTAGTTGTTTTTGGTAAAATTCATAAAATCCGGTGGTACTATAGTTAAGGTCGATGTCACACTATAGTTTGTTAAATTTATGTTTTAAAGGCGGAAGCCAATGTTGAATGAGATTATTGACGGTAAATCCCACGAAGGGTATTCTCTTAAGAAGTTGTTATATCGGCATAAGGTTATGCTATGACTACTTTATAGAAGGTTGTTCTTTGTGAAGCTCTTGTTAGAGGCAAAGGAAAGGTGTCATGATTTCGGTACACTGATTGGAATCAGAACTATGCAAAATCTGGAAAGATCAACAAGAGACAGAGATTTTGGAAACTATGCAAAATCTGATTGTTGTTGGCACAGATGATACTTTTCATATGCTCTATAACATATATGGGAATGGTTTTCATATGGAACAAGATGATATACATGAAGATATTATGACATGGAATGAATCTGAGGTGGATGAATTCAATCATCCATAGGGATTACAAGATTGCAGATGGTTCAACAATGTTCTGTTTTCTGTTTTCATAGTAATGATTGCAAATGTTCTTCCAATCTCAAACTAGGTTTCCCCAATTGAGATTGAGGGGGAGTATTAAGGCTACAAATCAGCAATACATTTAAAAATACAGTTACCAATAAATTTAGCAATTTTGTTAGTATTTGGTTAGAGTTGTTAGGCTTTGCTTACTGGTGCATCTGCTCAAGATATCTTAAGAACGATCATATCCTGGAGACAACACATGCTTTTCTTACTGGTGCATCTGCTTTCAAACACTTCTGGCCTGAAATAATTGTATATGCAGTTTATTTTATAAACCGTATGCCCTTTCGAGTCTTGAATTTTCGAACACCACTTCAGGAGTTAACTTAATATGTTCCAATAGTTTCTACAAATACTGTGTCATATCGGGTCTTTGATTGTGTGGCTTATGTTCACATTCAGAAAATTCATAGTAGCAAGCTTGATGTGTGTCATAGTCCACTTGCCTAACGCGCTGCACAAGTCAGGGTTAATCCCAGTGGGACCCCGCCCATATGGGCGTGTTAGGCCAAATTCAAACTGGTCGGGTAGCCTAACGACTACTTTTCTGATCCAATGACCAGATTTAATTGGACCGTTGGATACCAACGGTCCATGTTCAAAAAAAAAAAATTTGTTTTATATTTATATATTTATTGAATCCAACGGTTTAGATCAAATATAATCAAATCTAATGGTTAAAAAAAAGATCTAACGGCCCAAATTTAAATCCAACGGCTAAAATAATTTAAAAAAAATTATTTAACTCAAAATTCACACAAAAACTCTATAAATACCTACGTATTTGTTCAAACATCCACACAAAACTCACTTTCTCCTACAATTCTTCCAATTTTTCTTTCTACCATTTCTTCTCATTTCCAAATTTTTCAAGATGGAAAAAGAGCATGTTTGAGGTCATAATTGGACCTTTGAGGAAGATATTGCTTTATATTTGGCATGGGTTTCCATTAGCAAAGATGGTGCCATTGACACAAATCAAAATAAAAAGGTTTTGTGGGGTAAAATCGTTGATAAGTTCCACAAAAATTTCAACGCCGGCCGAAGGGAAGCTGGTGGTGTTTATGATCAGCGGAATGTTATCAATAAAGCGTGCACTTTGTGGAAGGAAAACTTGGAGAGAGCCACGGTTGACATGCCTAATGGAATGAGCTTCTCAAAAATTGTGAGTTTCTTTGTTGATATTTTATTTGTCATGTACATAATAGTATTTTTCAACTAATTGTTTTTACGTATTTGATGCATAGGGTGACAAAGCAATGGCAATTTACAAGACAAGAACTACACCAAAAAATCAAGCTTTTAAGTTGCATCATGCTTGGAACGTCCTCAAGGATTGTTCGAGGTGGGGAACTGATGCGGACGAACAATGAGGAAGATTATTTCATAGTGAAGCCCCGCCCCAAAATGATTTCAATGAAGGTGTGAATGAAGGTGTCAAACAAATAACCCTAACTTCTTGTTTTGCAAGGCCCCCAGGAAGAGATAAGCCAAATGAAGTAAAGAGAAAAAAAGGGAAGTCCCAAGATCCCCATTAGTGAACAAAATGCTACTGGATTTGGAAGATTGACCGAAGGTCATAGCTTTAGGGAGGAGAAAGCGGCCCGAATGCATGTGGCTTGGACATAGCTAAGGGATAGGAAGCAAGAAAGGTTCGAAATAATTTTGATGATGGGGGACCTCAACAAATACACTCCAAAGAGGAAGAAGTACTTACATGGTAAACAAAGGGAAATTTTGCAAATGGATGCCATAAGGAGTATATTTCAAGATGATAATTCATCTCAAGGCTACATCCCAAGTTCACCAACAAGTCCATCACCAAATCAAGATGGTGGATATCATTATTAAGTTTATATAGTTTATGAATTTTCGTATGTATTAAGTTTATGTAGTTTATTAATTATCCTTTTTTTAAGTTTATGTGGTTATTAATTGTCCTTTGTATTAAGTTTTTGTGGTTTATTAAATGTCGTTTGTATTAAGTTTATGACTTATTAATTATTATTTCATTAATCTAGATGCCTTCAATAATTATTGTACTTATTGTCAGTTGAGTCTGAAGAGCACCCATTAATTATTGTACAATAGATGTCTTCAATAATTCAAACGGCCTTCAATAATTTTGACAATGTACTCGTGAAAAGACTTGTCATAAGAAGATAATCCAATTTATTACTAGAAAATACCAACATAGTATATGCAAAATTATTACATAACTTAACACATTATTACGCTTAAGATTATCCATCATCAACGTTCTCCTTCTCGGCGCCATATATGCTCAACCAAATCCTTGCGGAGTGTGTCATGACCTTGAGGAGCTTGAATTCTATTTAAACGTCTCATATACTCACTGAGTGTGACCCTATCCTGTCGGGTCTCATATGTGGTTGTAGCGAGACATTCAACATCTCTTGCCATAGCTCTAGCATATGTTGGTTGGTCACCATCCACATCTCCGTCAGAATCTTCCTAAATTTCGACATATTCATCCTCCACAATCATGTTGTGCAAAATTATGCACGTCATCATGATTGAATAGAGGTCTTCGGTATGCCAAAGTCGTGCAGCCCATCTAACAATGGCCCATTGAACTTATAGGATCTTGAACACTCTCTCCACATCCTTCATGTAAGACTCTTGTCTCTGCAAAAATAATTTATTCTTTACACTATCGGGATAAGAATAACTTTTCACAAAGGTAGACCAGCTAGGATAAATACCATCAGTTAAGTAGTAACCTAGCTCATGCCTATTACCATTTACTTTGTACCTCCATTTCGGTGCCTATCCCTTGAGAACATCATTGAACAAAGGAAAAGACCAAAGAACGTTGATATCGTTGTTTGATCCAGGAGCGCCGAAGAATGCATGCCAGATCCATGTGTCGTAATACTCCACAACCTCGAGCACGATGGTTGGCTTGTTGTGACGGCCCTTGAATTGGCCAGCCCAAGCAATAGAACAATTCTTCCACTCCCAATGCATACAATCGAGACTTCATATCATGCCAGCGAAGCCTCTTTTGTCTGCCTTGTGTAGAAGCCGCTTTAAGTCTTCACGATTTGGCTTGCAGAAGTATGTGGCTCCATATATGGTTTCAATTGCCTTACAGAAGCGTTTCAGGTTCTCAATAACAGTACTTTTCGTAAGTCGGCAATACTCATCAGTTGAGTCTGCATAGCACCCATTAGCTAGCATCCGAAATGCAGATGTGAGCTTCTGATGAGGTGATAGGCTTTGTCGGCCTAAGACATCTATCTTCCTTGCAAAGTGGTGGTCATGATGGACAACTGCATTCAAGATTCTTTCAAAAAGATTTCTCCTCATTCGAAACCGCCTTTGAAAATCATGAGAAGAATATCTCGGACGTTCGATGAAATAATCTTTCATCATCCGGTCATGACACTTTTCTCTATCACGCTGCACAAATGAACACCCCGTGACAGAACCACAATGGCTAGATTCGGCATGGTGCTGATATTGAATAAGTGAGTTTGAAAATTTGGCTTCTTCTGCGTTCATTCTGCATCGGCAGTTGCACGACTTGCTTAGTATTGTGCCATCTGCATTGCCAAGCTACGCCTTCTTCTATCACCCATTAATGAGATATTGATGATTTTTAGGAAACAAAAACACTTTGAAAGTTAGAAGATTGGTGAATATAGAGGATTATTGAAGGTTTGAATGTTGTGTGATGGTTTGATATTCAACATGTGTTTATATAGAGGATGATTGAAGATTTCAGTTTCATGTGTGTGGGTTTGTGTTTCATGTGTTTTGTATGTATGTTAGTATGTTTTTCGTGTGTGTCAAGTGTTTTACATGTGTTCTGTGTGTGCTTCATCTCTATCATGTGTTTTGTATGTGCTTCACATGTGTTTTGTATGTGCTTCACATGTGTTATGTGTGTCTTGTGTGCTTCAAGTATTTTGTGTTTATACATCTCTATCATGATTTTCATATTATTCTAAAGTGTTTCATGAGTTTCATGTATCGATTTAGTGATTTTTCAATATTCATCCAAATTTAAAAAATTTTAGATTAAAATGTTTCATAAAATTAATTTACGATAGTCTACATAATTTTTTTTAAGTTAATTTAACAAAAAAAATTAGCCCAAATTCATTCTTTAATAATTTGCGGCTAAAAATTTAGGTCAAAAGGGTTAGAGCAAAAAAGTTGTTTCTCGGCTGAAACCTAAATTTTCTGGGCTAAAAATTTTAGGTTTTAGGCTAAGAGTTGGAGATGGTCTTATAAATGTTTTTAAAATGACTAAAAATATTTTTGGTGAAAATGGTTTTTGTACCAACCTTAGCAAAAATGCAAGTAAATCTTGAAAAAACACCTGAAGTTCTACATGCAAGAAGCACATAACCGATGCTTCTTGAAACTCGAAAATATTTTATGTAAAAGTACTTTATTCAGTTATTTTAAAAATAATTTCAAACGAGCCCGTGCTTGAATGTAAACCTGGCATTCGTGTCGTGTTTTTCGTGTTCGTGTCGTTTTCGTGTCATACCCGATATCTTAACGGGTCGTGTCGTGTAACACCCGTTAAAATAAACGGGTAAAATGACCCGACCCGAAATCGACCC
>JADOBS010302123.1:0-13351 GCA_015708375.1 Cydonia oblonga
CCCCCCCCCCCCCCCCCCCCCCCCTTATCGTGCAAATGCACCAAAGAGTAAAATTGGTGAGTTTATCTTCTGAATTTCTAGTCGCATGTATGAAGGAATTTAATTTGGTTTCAAGAGGCTATGGATTGATGTTTAGAATTTCATATTAGCAAGTTAATTTGGTTTTATAAATTTCTTAATTGCCAGAAAAAATAAATTAAGAATTTTTCTGTTAAAATTGGTTGTGCGGAGTTATAAGAGTTTGCCTATTAGGTGTTTGTGAAAATTCCCCATCGAGTTAGAAACAAGGATATGATGCAAATCTGAACGTGTTGTGTTTTGGTATGTGTGTATGTAGGTATAGCGTATAGGTGCGTTACATTGAGATGACCGGATGCTTAATATACCTATTTTTTCGATTGTTAGATTGAAGAAGAAAGTTCAATTTATCAAGGATCGAGGTTTGGAGTAGTAGACACCACGCCACCTCCGGTTTGAGGTATGGAAATCTCGAACTTGGAATCTGGCCGCTTTCTTATTGTGTTTTTCTTTGATTGCTCTGGATTGTAAGTATGAAATCAAAACTGAAATGTTGTTGCAATGTTTGATGAGTGGGGTTTGTTTTGGTCAGTATTATATCTACTCTTCATGGTTATGCTTTTACTGTTAATTCTTCCAAGTGTTGTTTCGGAACGGAATTTATTCGAAACCATGTTGAAATTATTTGAGTCATGTTTTGAAGTTAAACCATTGCAGTCAGAAGGTAACTTGTATTTTTCCAGCAGAATAATGAATTAGGATAGTTGTTTGAGCTGCGAGTAACAAAAGCTACACCTGATTTTCTGGATTCCTGCGCCACCTTCTTCACAGTCAGCTGTGGCTGGACTTTGGTTAATCAGCCCGAACTCATGAAATATAGGATTATGAAAGGCTTTTGTCTATGTTACTATGTCAATCTCAATTTTTTTCCACTTGACGTTTTAGTAAGGTGAAATTTTACTTGATTTCTACACAGCAGAAAGGCCTTTTACATGTTGGATAATAATATTTGATCAAGTTGGATTGAGAGAATGAAGAGATGGTACTTTATCTGTTTCCATTTTTTACTATGCTTAATTTTCTATTCGAAATGAGTTGGCAAGATGCGGCAGCTCTCTTTTCACTTTGCCTTGAGAGTCGTTGCATCATGCTAGAAAAACCGGTAACTTTTAGTTTTAGAGAGACAAGGGGATTCTTGACCACCTAATTGTAAAATAAGGCATAATTGGCTGATAGAAAAAGTTGGCACGTTTGGTTTCTGACATTGGCGTAGATATGTTTGTGTTTGTGGTTGTGTTGCATGTGTGTGTGTATTTGTGTCTCTTTTGTTAGTGAAAGTAGTACAGCAATTATTTTTGCCTGTTTTTGGCACCCAGAAAATATGTTTGAGGAGCAGAACCAGTAATAACATGCAGAGCCACTTTTAATTGCAGCCTCAGCTCCTTTAATTCATTGACGCAAGTAAGTGGTAGTTACTTCCCTTCGGATTTTGGTGGAACGTAATGCCTCGATACAAAGATGAACCCCCAGCAGTTCGCGTTTACACAGTTTGTGACGAATCAAGGTCTCTCCATGGTGCTTATGTATGTTTCCAGAAAGTAGAAACTTGTTTTCAGTGTTTTGTTTATGCATATATTTTGTGGCAGGTATTTGATTGTGAGGAACGTTCCATCTTTGGGTTGCGGCGATGATCTGTTGAAATTGTTTGCATCCTACGGAGAAGTAGAGGAGTATTTTACTATCCTTTCTCTTGTACAAGTTTTAAGTCTTTAATAATCCAACTGTAAAGTGTAGACTGTTGTCCTTCAAATCGTTGTAACTTTGGTTGTTTTCCATATTCAGGTGTAAACCAATGGATGAAGCAGATTGTGATCAATTCACCGATGTTTATTGGATAAAATTTCGTCTGGTCACCAATGCCAGGTGATTATGTCAGATGATAACTTGTTGATAATAGTTAAACATGGATCTAACATCTAAGTACCAGACCCTATTGGTTTTAACATTTTAGGTTTGCAAAGAGAAAATTGGATGAGTATGCTTTCCTCGGGAATCGACTTAATGTATCATATGCTCCTGAATTTGAGACCCTTTCTGATACAAAGGATAAGCTGGAAAGCAGGACAAGAGAAGTTATAGGACGATTGAACCGTATGTTCTTTTGTATAGTCATGTGACCAATTGATTTAAACTTATCATATCTCCCAGAAACCTGATATATTTATTTATGATTTCAGCTGGAAGATCCAAGGGGTCTACAGTCAATAAGTCGGGTGCTTTAACTGACCCTTCTTTGCGTCCAATTCCTACTCAGATTGATTGCTTTCCCCAGCATGTAAACTCAAGTCTAAGGTATTGTAATGTGAACTTTGAATTGGAAAATTGCTCTTCTTGTCGCAGACACAAAAGGCATCTGAAACTTCGTATGCTGAATTGCCTTTCTTTTCTGCTTAGGGACTCTGGAGAATCACAACTTGCTTCACACGTTAGTAACCCTCCGCTTTCAAGAGTTTCCTCTGACCAGGTTTGTTATTATTTTCAAATGATTAACCTTTAGGCCTCGTTTGGTGTATAGATTGGATTGAAATAAATAACCCACTGTACTTACGGTGTATCGAAGGTAGAGGTGAATGATTTTTCGCTTCGAGGGGATTAAATAAGAAGGAAACTTAACCCATATATTCCTTCCATTTTTGGGAAGATTGGTCGGGATAAGTTTCCTTAACGAGTCATTTCATATTCTACCTTCAAGTCAGACATAATTTTTTTCATTTCTCCATTCAACATACCTTGAATATAAATGGTTATCCATTCCAATACAATCTTAGATGCCAAACGAGACCTTACTCTTATGCTACTTTTGCTGTGTTAACTGGTTAAACTGACATTTGATCCGCTGTAATTCATTGAAGGAGTATTTTCCTTCCCAATCTATGAATCAGACCGTCAAGATGGTGAGGGAGAAGCTCAATAAGGTGAAAACATCAATTGCATGTGTTTTTTCTTCGACCTTTGTTCTGGGTTTTGTAGAATGTAATGCATTTTCTCCTCTACCAGGTTCAGTCAAGTAGTGAGCATCTGCAAGATGAGCGTGCATCCAAGAAAACGCGGGTGGACAATCGAAGGAGAATTTAATGATGTTTTTTTCCTTTCAGAGCAACCCTAGAGGATCGAGAAATTGTCCTCTCGGTCTCATATGGCCATCATCAAACTGTGCAAATCAGATCGCAAGAATTTTGTAGGACGGCCCTAAAACTGATTGATACTGGTGTGGTACGACCTTCTACTCAGAGTGCGCCATATATTTGTAAGACAGACCTACAAGTTTACTTGCCATGTAAACTACGTTGAGTAGCAATTCAATTTTAATAGATAATAGTGTAAATGCAATCCAGATTAATTCTACTTCTGATAGAATATCAACAGTGATTAGCATGAAAGACTTTATCAACTTTTCCCTTTGACTTGAACAGAAACTTCAACTTTTCTTGCAAGTTAAACAAAACATAGAGTGGCAAAGCACAAGTGCTTAAAATCTCACAAAGCAAGTTCATCTTTATTCCGAAACAAAGTCGTCAAAGAATCCAAACCTTTTGAATCCATAGGCAAGTTGACTTAGCAATCACGGTTTATCTCTCGGAGCAACCTGCTTCTCGTAACGCTGCCTAAACTTGGCCATCTGGCTCATATGCTCAGCCATTTGGCGTTTCGCCTTCAAGTGGTAGACTTTACCAGCGTGGTGGATCTTGGGCATCATAACCTGCATCAATCTCCCACTCTGTGTCACGTAAGATATCCATTGCATCTGAGGGTGCATCCCTTTCTTCATCTCCTCCGATAATCTGCAGTTTCAAAGCATCACTTCTCGGTTATCAAAACACCACCTTTCACAAATTCACACCCAAATCCATCAAAAATCAAACGAAATTGAGAAACAAAATAACCATCGCAACTCAAAAACACAGAGCATTTTTCAGTGTATCAAACGGTTGGTAGAAGCATTTCATCAAACAGTTGGTGTTCATCTTCACTTTAAGCCCCAAATTTTATTACCTTGACTGGTTCCCTTTGAACATTATAAAGCACCAAGTTTTACTTATACGCATGTCATCAAACAGTTGGTGTGCATTGACACTGTTTCCTTCGATGTTCATAGTCACGTTAGCTAAACCAAAACCCTAAAACCTAAACCCTAAACCATAAGTGAATGTGTCGCCAGTAAAAACAGAGGATTCGAAAATATACGTAAAAATATAAAAGGGATGGGAAATCTAATGGCGTGTGAAGTGGAATAATACTAGTACTTACAGAGATCAAAGCAAAGCCGATGAAAGAATGAGAGGTTCCAAATACGATCGTCTGGTTTGATACAAAATCAGCCGCTCCGACGCCCTTCTTGTTGCTTGGTCTTCAAAACAGAGGGTAATAAAATGTGTCCGACGGCCTTACAATTAGATTTGGGCCTCCACCTTACAATTTTGTTGTTTGCTCCCAATTTTCGAGGCTCACTATAGTACATTGGTATACTTGACCCTCGTTTGGCACACCGTATAAAAGATCGGATAGGAATAATTACACGAATTCGGTTGTTTGGTGCAGTTTCATATTAGATAGACTCCGGATTAATTATCCTGGCCCCACTTATTATATAGGGTTAAACTCTGTTTACTACCCCGAAGTTTCATGGTTTTCAACATTTAGTACATCAAGTTTTTTTCGTCCCAGAGTCATACCTCAAGTCTTAATTTTGGGACAGTTTCATACATCCGTTAAGTTCTCTGTTAGAATTTATGTTAACTGATGACGTGGCACCTACGTGGACAATAATTGAGCGCCATGTGTCAATATGGGTCCACTTCAATATTAAAAAATTATAAAAAAAATTATATAAAAAATAATAATAAAAAAAAAATAAAAAAAAAACCACCCTCTCTCTTCCCCGATCCCTCCCTCTTCTCTTTCCGCTTAGCAGCTCAGATCACTCCATCTACGAATCATAAAGCAAGACAACCTTCATCTTCTTCTTCTTGGTTTCCTACAATGCATTCACACAAGCATCCACCATCTACTTCTGCGACTCCATTATCATCTAATTTTGCTTCATCTCCATCTTCATTCTCATCTTCTCCATCTCCCCCGTCATCTCCATCTTCACAAACACTTCTCCCAAAAACTCTATCGAACACGTCATCGCTTCAATCAGATCATTCGCCCCTTTCCTGGCTGAACTCCCAGCCAAATCTTCTAAGCCAACACCATTAGAATGCAAACCCCCTCGAAATTTCTGATTAAACCCACTCCTTAAACCAACTCCATTGCTGCCACTACACTTTCGAGATGAGCTTGGGATTAAACTTCTCGTTACTATTACCATAACCCTTGCTCCTGAAACTTTCATAATTTCTGACCCGAAACCCACCTCCATATTGAACTTCGATGCAGATATCCGGATCTGGGTTGAACTCGAAAGCCAAAGGAAAGTCGCATTCCAAGTCGATCATGGGCTGAAACAGATCTCAGGCAAAGAAAACAGAGCTGGACCCAGGTGGCGGGGTCGACGATGATGTTGTGTGGGCGAGGACCAATGCGGAGCTGGAGATTGATGGGCCGTCGAGCCCTGGCAGCAGTGGGTATGTGGTGACCTCCAACACCACCACGAAGGTCGTGGGGATTGTGGAAATTCTGGGACTCGGATTCTATTGTTCTCAGATATGGTGGGGGAGAGGGAGGAGGTGGTGGGTCAAAGAGGTGAAGAGGGAGGAGTGGGAGGGATCGAGAAAGAGAAGAGTGAGGGATCGGGAACGGGAAAGAGAAGAGGGAGGGAAGCTGCCCTGCGACCCTATCGCGAGCTCCCGGCCGATGGCCTTGAGCTGTTCCATTGATGATTAAAGGTTTGAATGTTAGGATTTTGGATGGAGAATTAGGGGTATGAATATGGGGAAATTAATTAGTGAATTTCCATTGCATGAAGAAATAGAGGGAGAGGTTTTGGGGGAGAAGGGGGTGCTCGGGTGGAGAAAACCAAATGGGTGGAGGGAGGTAGGGATTCTAGGGAGAAAAGAAGAGAAGAAAGGAAGAAGAAAAAGAAGAAGAGAGAGGAAAAAAAAATCCACGTCACCTTTGAAAAGAAGAAAGAAAGAAAGAAAGAAAGAAAGAAAGAAAAATTCCACCTTAATGACACGTGGCGCCCAGTCATTGTCCATATGGCAGCCACGTCATCACTTAACAGGAGATTTAACAGTTTGACTAACGGATGTATAAGATTGTCCCAAAATTTACACTTTAGGTATGACTCTGGGACCAAAAAAACTTGAAGTACTAAATATTGAAAACCACGAAACTTCAGGGTAGTATATACGGCTCACACTGTATAACTAGAGAAATTTTTAGATGTGACAAAAACACTGATGGTACACCACATGTTTTTATATAAGTGATGAAAATTTTTAATTTTTAAGTTATTAACATTTTAACACACATAACTCACTATTTATATAGGAACACGTGGTGTACCACCTCGTGTAACGGTCACACTGAAAAATCTCTCGTATAACTAATACAGTCTAAAACCTCAGTATTATTTAGTCGGGTAGAAAATTGCTCGCTATCTCCGTCCCTTCAATCCACCGCACCCACCACACCCACCACCAACTCTCAACGCCATGTCCTTAGGTATCGTTTGGTATGCAAAAGGGACGGGACGGGACGGGACAGGACGGGATGGAACGGAGGGGGAGCAAAGATGCTCTCATATGGAAACAAGGGAAATAAGAAGGAGACAGAGAGGTTATAATTTTGTGTTCCACGGATGTGGAACGAGTCGTTCCAAGAGGGTGAAGTGGAACGAAAATTCACCCAAAACTCGTATCCTGGAACAACGCGTTCCACCCGTTTTAGGCACATCAAACGAGGGACGGAACGCCTCATCCCACTCTATTTCGTCCGATTCCACGTACCAAACGATACCTTAGCGAACCACAAGGCATTGCTGAAGACCAGCCGATGCCTCGTCGACGGCCGTATCACCAACGAATTGATGCCTTGAATGTAGATCTGAGGAGGATGGTGAACGTTATGATGAAGAAGGGTTTTACATACTTACCCAACATTTTGTGTTTAGAGCTTTTTTGTATTTGGAAATGCAAAATTGTGAGCAACTTTTTTCGGTTTACTGGGTTGGGGAAGATGCGGTGGCGATAAGCCATGTTCAACAATTGAGGTATCACGAATTGACTGAGGGTGGGGTGGGTATGGTGTTTGTCACCGAAATTGAATGAGGATGGTGTGGCGATGACGTTTGTTGGGGTGTGGGATGAAGGGACAAGGGCGTTGATTTATTTATTTTTTTTTTTCTTCTGTTTTTTAAATTTTTAAAACATATTAATAAGAAAGTTTAAAAGAAGATAATAGTTTGGAGGCAGAATATATCAGGGAAATTTGGAAAAATAGCCAAATTTTGGACCATGAATTGAATTTTAGCCGGCCATTATAATTTTTCATAATTCTAACCAAAACTTTACATGAAAATACTATAATACCCTTGTTAACTAAAATAATTACAAAAATATATCTTCTCCATCCATTCATTTTGCAGTTTTTCGACTCTATCTTGCAAAACAGTCAGTACTGCTCCCACATCGATTTTTTTTCTTTTCAAAATAACTACACAAAACCCTAAAACACCCTAACTAATTTCCCGCTATTTCGATGATATATGCTACACATTTTGCATATTTTCTCAAGAAAAGTTGTACACTTTGTGTTTGGTGGATGACTATTGAAAGTTTAATTCTAGAGCTTTATGAAATTTTGTTAAATATATTGTTCTTCCTTTAATTTTAGCTTCAGATATATGTTTTATTTTTTATAATGATATTGATTCAAATTGTGATTGTTTTTTAGATTTGGGGTCAAGTAATGGGCGATTCAGATTATCCTGCGGAGAAGGCAATGGTTCCCAGAAATAAACACATTTTGCCGAAGGGTTATTGAATAACCTTGGATAAAGCAGACGTGATTCCGTTGGAATAGACAATTGATGAAGATGAGGAAGTTGCTAGTTCTGTAAACTTGAGAAGCATGAATATAGTTATTAATTATTTTGGTTAAAAAAAAGGGTATTAAAGTATTTTCAGGTTAAATTTTGGTTAGAATTATGAAATGTTATAATAGTCGGTTAAAATTCTATTCTTGATCTAAGTTTTGGTTGTTTTTCCAAATTTCCCAATATATCATCACAAAAATTTTTTTTTGTCCTTTTTTCTCATTAATAAGATTAATAATAGTTGGAACTCTTTATTCGGAACAGTACTAAACACTGTATAAATAATACGTTATTAGTCTAATACTGCACCAAACGCCTGACTAATTTAGTTAGTACTGTCTGGTGATTATTTATCCTATCTGACAAAAATAAGGCCTTAATGTAATTACTTATTGACAGTCGAAGTCTTTGTCATTATATACGAATGTTAACAAGTGATTGTAATAGTATATGGATGTATTGTACTTAAATCTCCAATTTTGAGTGCTACTTGTTTCTGCTCAGCTTTCAATGATATTTTTTACTAGTTTACCCTTTTGTTAGAATGAACTAGAATCATTTTTCTTCCATCTCTCATAATACTTTAGGAAATACCCGAAAATGAGATAATTTCTTAATCTTGGGACAAAAATAGGACAAACTGGTCATGTATAAGCCATGCACACCATGCACAAAACCGAAATTACCAAAATACTCACATATAAATACTAAAAATCAAAAGCCCATTGCATCATTTTCTCATTTGGAATAGAGGGATGTCAAGAGAGCTCTATGAGCTTTGGGTTTCTAGGTTGAGCTCAGATCTCTGACCTCCGATTTCAAAGAGAGGTGAAAATAGTGAGCTGGGTTTTGAGTTGACCTCATACCTCTGATTTCGAACAAAGAGATGCGAGAGAGAGGTGAGATGAGTGAGCTGAGTTTTGTACTATATTTTCTGTTTTGGCCGGAAAGTTCCATTTTTTCCAGTGACTGAAGCTTCGACAGGCATAGTAAGGTATGGTGTTTAGTTCCAAGTTCCTTCATCAATGATTTTTGTTTGTAAGATGAATTAATACTTAGAAGTTAAATTAGGGTTTGTGTTTCATGTTGGGGCCTATGGATTGTGGAATAAATTTCAAGTTTTGACGTGCTACAAAACTGGGATGGAACAATTTATAGTTCAAGTGTTCAATTGCAGAAATTTATGAAATTTTTTTCGTAATATGCATATGGTGTGCATGGCTACATCTTAATATAAAAAGCGGGAATGTTCACTAGTTATGATACACGTATGTTATGCCTCAGAAATAAGCGAGTATGACTACAACCTAGTTGGCCTCAGCAAAAAACTAAATTAAGAAAAAGCTTAGAGGATGTTAAGGATCATGTGTGTCCATGAAATAACGACAACGAGTATCATGTTTTCCACGTGCACGGTTAAGCGGTGATTGATATACATAATAAGACTTTTCAAACTGTCATCGTAACCTTATATATGTAACAATTATGTTTTAATTGTATCCACTATACCAATAGGTTGCCGTTAAAGTTTCTTATTAATGCGAAAAGCAGCTCGTTGCTTGATCTCCAGTTTTGTGCATGTACTGTACATATGATGTGCATGTAGTGTATATGAACAGGTGATGACGTCATTTTTCTAATTTCAAAGAGAGAGCTGTGAGCTCTGGGTTTTTGAGTTGGCTCAGATCTATGAGCATATCATGTGCATGTCATGTACATATAGTGAGCAAATCTTGAAAAAAAATCATCAAACAAAACACCATCATTTAATGACTAGGCTTTGTTCCACCCTCGATGCAAGTCCGGTGGTGGTCTTGAGCCTCAATTGTTTGTCGTGTTGCCATAAAATGGCTGGAAAACTCGTGGCCTGCTTGAGTTTCGATCCCAACGATCGGGGATGAGATTCGCGACAAGGCTAGGTGTTTTGGACTCGTGAGGAAGAGATGAAATTGGTGATGACTTCGATTTGGACGGTGTTGGTTGGGACGACTGTGCACCGTGTGTGCACAGTGAGAAAGGGAGAAAGAGCGCATAAGGGAGAAAGTGAGAGAGAATGAGGGAGAGAGAGTAGAGAGAATGAGAGAAATCAGAAAATGGGAGGAAATAACCCATTTATATACGAGCGCAATTAAGTCATTTCAAGGTGTAGGAAAAAATTATATTTTTGTCTAATTGTTGTGCATGGCGTGTGCATTTTCAAAATGCCTTATTTCTGTCCCAAGATTAAGGAATTGTCCTATATTTGGGTGTTTCCCTAATACTTTTGACACAACTATATATTTACAATAGAAGTGGAAAATTTGTACTAAACCACACAATGAGTTAGTTATAATAAATTAGTATTACAACTTGTTATTTACAAAAATTGAATGTAAGTCCCCACACTTACATAGTCCTTCTATACTAATTTTACCAGTACTAGACAAACAACTTGTTAGGCATAGCCACATTAGTTAAGTGCTTCCCCAACACTCGAATTCAAATCTCCTAAATAGTTTAGAAAAGTAGAATACGGTACTTTTGATATGGTATAATTTATGGACTTTTTTTTGTCAAGGAAATTATTTTATTCTTAATTACAAAGAAATAGATTTACATACAAAAGGCCCAGAAGATAAACATAAACAAGCAAAAAAGGGGCCAACCAAACAAACCAACAAGAGCCCAACCAAACAGCTAAGGCCCAAAATAATGCATCTTGACTGGCGCAAATCTATGCCCATCACCAAACATCGCCTTGCCAAACTCATCGTCCACCTTGAATAGCTCTCTGTGCACATCCATAAGGTAAAGAAACTGGAACTCTACACACCACCTCGATGGCAAGTATGATTGAAGGTCGAAGCTCAGATGAACGATAGGAAGGGATGCCAGTAAAGTAAAAAGAGGAAGACAGATCGAGATGTAGAGCATAGGAAGAAAGGGGAAATTGGCAACCGACCCAACCGAAGCTAGAGTTGGCACCACCAATTTTTAGCAGGATTGAAAGGGCATAACTAATATGCCCACTTTAAAATATGTTTTTCAACGTCACTTCACTTATTTCATAACACGTGATGTACGATCTTGTGTTTTATGCATACCGAAAAATCTTTGAGCCAGGAGGGGGTAAAACATAACTGACATGACACAGTTACATACACAGAACATAACATTTATTCACCCACAATAGTAACCACTACGAAGGATTTTACACATCCATAAAGCACCCTAAACAAATAGATCGAAGTTGTTATGCAGAATACACAAACACTGCAAACTATGAACAGCTGCCTATGCAAAACCAGTTTTGCTTATTTAGGCATCGGCTAGCATCCAATAAAGGTAGAGACATTAACCCAAATCGAAGATTGCAATACTAGATTCACATTGTAAACACCCACCAATCTGCTCGTTTACTGCAGAACAATGCATTCTTGTGTCCCACTCACCATAGCACCACGGGAGCTTTTGTTAATGGTAGCGTCGACTTCTTCATGAAAACGAGGCTTAACTTCTGGATCCTCCAGCAAATTTTCATTCCCATTATTACCAGAAGCAATATGTTCGAAAATAAGAGCATTCACTTCTTGGAACCTCTCTTCAGAAAGGGAAACCTCTGCCAGGAGCTTCCAAGCATTTTCATCTGATGCCTCGTCATAGTCCTTTTTCCTCTTCAAGACCATATGCCCACTAATTTCCCACACCGCTGGATTCACCTGTGTATCCAGAAGCTCTGCACTCACTTCTCCAAGAGCTTGTTTCTCAGCATAACACTGCATTTCATACGATATGCATGGAGGTGAATGAAACAGCCTATGTAAAACAAAAACATTACTTACGAAGCATTTGAATTTCATTGACTATATACCTGTGGCAGGAGAAAGATTCGCTTTCCACAATCAGAGATAAGGACATTGTACGGTATGTTGTTTTCTTGAAGGCATATGCAGGCATCAGAGACAGTGTTTGACAAATCTTCTAGAGTATTTCCACCCTCAAAAACAAGACCTCTGACAGGATAGTTCAGAAGCTCAGAGACCTTCACCTCAGCATTCAGAGTGGATATCTTCTTGGTAGGAGCCTTCTCAATGGGAAAGGTCACGGCCAAGTAGTAAGCCTATAAACGGAAGAAAATTTGTTTGAGTGACAACTATAAATAGTGAACCCGTCAGAAGTTGAATCCAATAATTAACGCCAGCTTGCTAGAAAAGTATGCAGTTAGAAACCTGGAAGTGAAGGTGATTGATAGTAGCAAATGCACCCAAGCTGTTGTAACCCAATCGAAAGTAAGGACTCCCAGCTTCAGCCGCCATGTGAAGTGCAAGCAAGAAGCTTTCCCGGTCAATCCTTTGTGGCAAACGCTCAAAAATACGAGGAATCAACAGCACATGGCCATATTCAATAGGACTGACCTGTTAAATGGGGGACAGTAAACGATAAATACTTTTTTCTCAAATACCTTGTTAAGAACCAATAATGCACAAGGAGAAAGAGCTTACATTAATGGCAACAACACTCGGAGAATTTTCAACATCAATGGGTGCACTAGGGAAAAAGTGAACTTCACCATCTTCACTGGCTTCAAACTGGAATAGAACCTCCTCTTGTCCAACTTTAGTGAAGTTAAACTTGCTGCTATCGAAGGGCTGGAGGACCTTATCAACTCGAAACTCAGTTGGTCTCTTCTTAAGATGGCGACCCTCATTCAGCTGGGCAATGAAACCATATTGCCCTGGGATCACCTACACCGAATTATCAAAGAAATTGGTCCCCATATGCCAAATTAGTATATAGTACATACACATTGTTCCTCAGCTCGAATTCCAATTCCCATTTACAAAAGCTACAAAATTGAGGAAAAGTAAGTGAATCCACCTTGGTTTCACAAGCAGTGACATCATAGCGAAACAGCCCTCTCTGCATGCGATCCTCCCACTGTATGTACCATTAAGTGGTAAGCAATTTTACTCCAAAATAATTTCTAAACACAAGAGGTAATAAACAAATCTGGTGATATTTCTTCATCTCCTGTAAATCAATAATCAATTTACCTCCCCGAGAAGCAGCGAGTCAAGAAACGCAACGGGAGCCTCTCTTTTGTCATGTCCGGGCACACCCGTGTCACCATTATTCACGTTCCGCTTCTTGAAGGCATACAATGGAAGTTTTGCCCCTACACAAGCCGAAATTGGTACAAAACCCAGTCATAACTAAAGCCTATACCAAGCGAAAAACCATGAGAACCCAACATAAAATCATTTTCTTCAAATCCCATTAACCAAAAAAAAAAAAAAAAAAAGCAAGAAT
>JADOBS010302124.1:0-13352 GCA_015708375.1 Cydonia oblonga
CTTGCATCCTTAGCTCCTTCAACCTATAAACACACGAAAATAGCTTAAACTACTAAAATAACTAAGAACTACGAACATAAACGCACGAAAACAAGCAAACTAAGTCGCATAAATATGCTCCTATCACAAGGGTGTTTTTGTGGGCTATAGTACCAGTGAGAAAGGGTACAGAGTTTATAATTTGGTAACTGAGAAGATACTCTTGTCAAGGGATGTTATCTTTGATGAAGACTCAACATGGAACTGGGAAACAAGAGTAGAAGAGAATGACAGTGTCTCTCTACAACGTGATCTCAAAAGACAAACAAGAGAGCCTATAGATACCTCAGTTCAAGAAGAAGTCACAGAGAATGATGATATACAAGGGACTCCACAACAAGTAAACATGAATCCACAACTGAGTCAATCACAGACAACAACTCCAAGTTCAACTCCAGTGAGGTTAAGAAACTTGGATGAGATCTATGCTACATGTAATTACTATGTAGTGGAACCAGAAACATATGAAGAAGCTGAGAAAGACAAAGCTTGGAAGAAAGCAATGAAGGAAGAACTTGAAATGATTGAGAAGAATGACACTTGGGAACTTGTAAATTGACCAAGTGACAAGCCTGTGATTGGTGTGAAATGGGTGTATAGAGTGAAGCTCAACCTAGATGGTTCTGTGCAGAAGAACAAGGCTAGATTGGTAGCTAAAGGCTACTCACAGAAGCCTGGTGTAGACTTCAATGAAACCTTTGCTCCAGTAGCAAGGTTAGACACCATAAGAACCTTAATAGCCCTAGCAGTCAAGAAGGGTTGGAAGTTGCATCAACTGGATGTTAAATCTGCATTTCTAAATGGAGTGTTAGAGGAAGAGGTGTTTGTAGAACAACCTCAAGGGTACACAAGTCAAGAATTTCTAGAAAAGGTCTACAAACTAAGAAAGGCACTTTATGGCCTAAAGCAAGCTCCTAGAGCTTGGTACAGCAAGATCGATTCCTAATTCACTGAGAAAGGATTTCAGAAGAATCCTAATGAAGCTACACTCTACACTAAGACAGACAACAACAAGACACTCATTGTCTCAATCTATGTGGATGATGTTGTCTACACTGGAAATGATGCTCAAATGATTGAAGAATTCAAAGAAGAGATGATGAAGAAGTATGAAATGACTGATCTAGGCCTCTTGCATCATTTTCTTGGCATTGGGGTAATTCAAGAAGCAAGTAGCGTTTTCATTCATCAAAAGAAGTATGTTGAAACCTTGCTTGAAAAGTTTGGACTGAAGGGATGCAAACTGGTCTCTATACCTCTAATTGCAAATGAAAAGCTTAAAAAAGATGATGGAAGTGAACTTGCAGATGTTAGTCTCTACAAAAGTATTGTTGGCAGTCTATTATACCTAATTGCAACGAGACCAGATCTAATGTTCTCAGCAAGCCTACTGTCTAGGTTTATGCAGAATCCTAGCAAGATACATATGGGGACATCAAAGAGAGTTCTAAGATATGTGCAAGGAACACTTGATTATGGGATCAAATATGAGATGGGGAAGTCATCTATCCTAATTGGATTCTGTGACAGTGATTGGGGTGGCAGTGAAGATGATAGCAAAAGCACATCAGGCTATGCTTTCACCTTTGGTTCAGGGGTTTTCTCATGGGCCTCTGTGAAGCAACAAAGTGTTGCACTGTCCACAGTCGAGGTAGAGTATGTGAGTGCCTCAGAAGTTACAACTCAAGCTATTTGGCTAAGGTTCATACTTAAAGACTTCGGGGAATTACAGGTTGATGCCCCACCACTACTTTGTGACAACACCTCTGCAATTGCCATGACCAAAAACCCAGTGTTTCATCAAAGAACAAAGCATATCAAAAGTAGATATCATTTCATCAGAGAAGCGTTGCAGGACTACACAATCAAGCTAATCTATTGTAGCACAGAAGATCAGATCGTAGACATTTTCACAAAAGCATTACCAAATGAGAGATTCAATTACCTAAGGGGATTGCTTAGAATAACTTCCGAAAGCAGCTTAGAAGGGAGTGTTGGAAGCTAAACAGCTCCTGGTGTTGAGGGATCAAAGGCAGCAAGGAGATCCCAAGCATGGCTATAGTCTCCATCGAAGAAGGAAAAAAAAAAAAGGAAGTGAAGGGCTGGCCTCCAACGGCTAGTTTTTGTTTAAATGTGTGAGTGACAAATGTACACTCCAGATTAGATCACTTAAATCCCAATGAAGGGCTAGGATTTAATCTGAAGTAGTAAGGTGATTTAGTGTTTAAATATTGTCTTATCACCAACTCTTTTACATAAGTATGGGTGATGGAAATGTACCATACCCTTACACATTTTCACTACTTAATGAAGTATGGCTGATGCATTTTGATGCAGCCTTGAAGTTGAAAAACACACTCCAATATCCTCTTAATTCTCTGACATTCTATCCCTAAGAAACTAATCAAAATAAACCAACCAAAAACAAACTAACATTATCATCCCCTTGTGAAATGTCTGCTACCGAATTAGCACATAGAAATCTTCAAAAGTCCATAATGTTTTTGTACAAGTCTACATAACTCTTTTAAATTCTAATTTGACTACACGTCCTTAGTGTGCAACAAAAATTTACTGCTATCATGCACATTTCATAGGGTGGGAAATCGAATCACCCAACCGACTTGACCGACCACACAGTGCAAAAAGTTGGTTATTCACGAAAAAATCAAGTCATTTAGTTTCAACACAAAGCAAACTGATAAGTGAACGACTATTTATCATGTCACAATTAGATGACTAAACGACTTCTAAACTTATATAGTGAATAATTGCAAGGATATCTTTCAATGAACCTAAAAAATAATCAGTTCAAATTATGGGAAAATACTGTGAAATAGTCCAAGAAAATATTTAGTATATATTAAATTATCAGCTAGTTAGTGTTCAAATGCTTCTTCTCAGTATATATGTATGTAGTCTCCGCATCTCCAGGAAATACCACTAACTCCTTACTGTTTCAATGCCTATGGAATAGCAGGTTCAGCAGGTCCCCTATGGATTGTGGATTGTTTGTTTCCATAATTGGCTATAATTTTCAACAATGTTGATTTCTATAACTAGCTATATACAATGGAACATTTCAATCACCACTAATGAAATTCTTATGTTTTTCCTCATAGCTTGAAATCCAATCACCACATAATATCGGTGTCAATTGCTACCTTTAGATTCGCAGCTAACACCTAATTAAGGTACTGACATAGATCCAAACTTTTGTACCTAAAATTCTTTGGTTCAAATTCGCATTTGGTGAGAATGAAAACTAAGACATCTCGCTTATGAGTGAAGAGGAATACTATTAGACCGTAATACTGAGTGACACCACATCTAACTCTGTTAACTCTCAATAATACTAAATAAAATTAAAAGAAAAAATTAAAGAAGAAAGGAGCCCGATAACTAGGGATGGACAATGATAACGGTGGACGGGTAACCGCGGTTATTTGCCCATAACGTTGAAGTCCTTACCCGCATAATCGTTTACCCGTTAGGTAATTGCATAAATGGTTATACCCATACCCGTAACCGTTTATAAACGGTTACCAATACCCATAACCATGTATCCACTTAATTGTAATGGCGTACTAGTTTACCCATTTACCCATTTTTAACCTGTTCATCGTTTTTATCCATTTACCATTTTTTTACCCATCGACAATTTTTTTGTAACCCATTTATAGGTGCATTTAATATGCATTACCATGTTTCAATTTTTAAGTTCTCATACCATTCCAATAATTGAAATTATAGTTTACGGACGATATTTGAATTAAAATTATAACGAATGAGATATGAGTGAGCAAAGGCAAGGGTAAAATGTTCATTTAGACCAATAAACCGTTAAGTGAGTACCCGTTTATAACGCAGGTACTACCCATAACCACCCATTTAAATTTCACGGGTTTATTTGTTTAAATGGTTATCCAAAACCGTAACAGTGAATTTTAAATGGGGGGTAACCCCGGTTAGCCATACCTTTGAGTATTTTTCACCGGTAACCATGCCTCCGACCACTCACCTAACCCTAACAACCACCCCAAGCCAACTGACTGCAACCATTCTCTCCATCACCACAGCCAAGCCTATCTCACTCTCCATCTCTCTCTGCCTCTCTCTGCCAATCTTATAACAAACCATACGCGTCCTTAAACCATCAACAGATCCCATCTAATTTAAGCTTCACGGTACTTAATCAATTCAGCAACTAATCATCAAGCCAACTAACTGCAACCATTCTCTCCATCACCACAGCCAAGCCTCCTTCTCTCTCCTTCTGTCTCACTCTCCATCTCTCTCTCCCTTTCTCTGCCAATCTTGTAACAACCATACGCATCCTCAAACCATCACCAGATCCCGTCTAATTTAAGGGGGGTGTATTCAATTAGAATTTTGAGGGATTTTAATTCTTTTAATGAATCTAGGAGTATTCAATTGGGATTTTAAGTGATTCTTTGAAATTCAATGTGTATTCAATTAGGATTTTAAGATAGTTTATTAAAATCCTTAGAAATTTGGTGTATTCAATTAAGATTTCAAAGAAGTTTATAACATTCTAGGTGTATTCAATTAGAATTTGATTTTAAAAAATTTCAAAAAGTTGAGGAATTATAGGGAATTGGAGAGATATTGTAGTGTATTTTAAGCATCCACAAATTTCACCTCACCCTATGAGAGTTTGAGGTAATTGAATAAAAAAATTTACATTGAATCTCAACAAATCAATTAAACTCCATAAAAACCCATGAATTTATAAATCCATTAAAATATATCCAATTCCCAATTGAATACACCCCTAAGCTTCAAGGTACCTAATCAATCAAGCAACTAATTGAAGAGAGATGATGAGAGAGAAAGTGGGGCAGTGAAGGGGTACGAGAGAGTGGAGGCTTGGTTGTAGGAGATGAAAGGGACAGTGTTGCTGGTCGATGGTAGAGTTGGGCACAGTTCAATTTGGCGCGGTTTTGAATGAAACCAAAACCAAAACCGAAAGCTTTTGTAATTTGGTTCAGTGCGGTTTTGAAGCTAAAACCGAACTAGAATATAGACTCATAGTTATGCATACCAATTCCTCGAACAAGTTTATGGATGGTAGATTCGGTAGTGACGTTGTGAAGAGGTTGACAAGATTGTCTATGATCAAATTACTTGACTTCAATCTTCTGATCCTTATGATGATGTTGACACAATATGCTTGGCATTGCTGCTTTATGCCAAGAGATTATCAACAATTGAAATGTTTGATCTAGTGCCTTGAGTTAAGTACAATAAATGCCAACTGCACTTAGAAACTATTAGCTTTGTAACCTCTTCGAATGTCTCATTTTCATATAGCGTACAGAAGATCAGAGGTATTCTCGGAAGTAACATATTATGGGTGTAGTTTGACTTGTGGACCAAAATAACGTTAGAACTATGCTTGGAACTTCAGGTCGATGTAGTGTTGAGTTTTCCTAAGATCTTTCATCTTAATGTTCGACTTTAAGTGTGAGCCAGTTTTTCAAGCTCTTCTGGAGTCGTAGTGGGATTCATGTCATTGACGTAAACTGCAACTCTAGCAATTTCATATTTTTTACACACTAGGGCATATATCCCTAATTGGTCAAATCTTCCAAACTTTAGAGGATATCTAGGGTGGTGTGCTTATAAAATCGGTCAGGAGGTTTAGTAGCAATATGTGTGGACAAATATGTAACAATTTTGTCGATAAATCAACCAGCCCATAAATTTTTACATGGTCCGCATTTTGTTTGGATTAGTCCACACATATTCCCTTAAATCCGCTGTAGAAAAGATGAAGGATTCGTAGGGATCGTTAAGGGCGAGTAATTGGCTAGCCTAGTAATGATGTTAGTAGTTGGTCTGAATAATTTGCCCAATGAAGATCGGTGAGCATGCTTTGTAAGGTACGCTTCCTGGTACAATATCCTTACTTCTGATAATAATATGCCCTATACGGCACATCTCTAGAATATGCTTTTGGTTATATCCGTAGGAAGCTATACAAAAAGAAATTTTACTCCATTTGCTACAATGGTTTCACTATAATAATAGTTCTCTTGAATATCCTGAGGGGCCAAAATTGTTTTTCCGGAACTAAGTGAGTATAGGGCTTCCCTTATAGTAAAATTAGAACCATTGAACAACATAGGGCAATGCCATGCCCCATAATTAGGTTAGCTAAGCTTGAAAGGGTTTTCAGGGGATAATTAGGTATAAAGTTAGCATATAGAACCAGATAGCTAACTTTCTCACAAAACATACTTAAGCATGAGTTAACTGGAGTCGTCACATATTTTAACTTTCGTCAATTAACTCATGTTGGAGAACAATAATGTGATCCAAACACCATCCTTAAATCCAAGAACATAAGAAATTGTTCACAAATTAAACCAAATGTACTAGGTTCGGCCAATATGATCTTCCATGTCAAAATTTTGTTATTCCAAATGTGTTAGGTGGATAAAAATTAGGCTCTTAGATAGGCTAGGGGAATGGTACTTCTCAACAACATTGGTAAGGGCACAAACGGGTGCATAACCAATGATCTATTCCATCAAGATGGAATACGATTTTGTAGGGTTGAGGTTCGGGAATACTGTCTCTTATTCTTGAAGTTTTAGGTCTTAGGTGTCGAGGATCATGTTTTTGGTTATAATGTCACCCCTCGGCAGACCTTGATTCTACCATATATTGTAAAACAAACTTGAAAGTGGGTGTGACAAAGAAACAGAATCATACTTGGTTTCGTGAGCTTTCAACTGAAGATGGAGGATCTGCTCAGTATGCCTCGGGCGAAGCTAAGCATGCTTTTAGGTGCATCTCTGCCGAAGTAAGGCAATGCCATTTGGTAGATTCCAACTGAAATTGAGTTTATACTGTTTGGTACCTTCTAATCGAATCCTTGGGGTACTTTTCTCTCACAGGTGTGAGAATTTGGTAAACATCTAATCTCTACACTGCTGCTATATGAGCAAGTTAGAAATATGGAAGGACGAAACAAATCTTCTCCAATTAAAGTTTGATCGAATATAAACTTTAGAATTGTACCTATTCGTGGACATAAAAGTTGCAATCATGTCTTGCTTCTGGAAAGATATCGTCTTTGCATGATTTGAAACCGTCTATATGAGCGAGTCATGGAGCCATGGAATCCTTGCCAGTGAGGTAGTTTTATTTGATATGCTTCAAGCATTATGTCTTTGACTGAAGATCACGACGGAGGCTTATTCAGCTCTTCCACACCATAATTGACAACAATGGTTTCACATCTTTTTTGTAGTCGAGTGGAGTGTCACATCTTGTATCCACATAAAGTAGTTTCTGTTTGAGACATCTACATTAGTGAAATCGAACTTGTTACAATTTGACAATTCACCAGATGGAGGAAATAAGATTGTAATTGGTGCTTTGGGAAATAAAACCTCTGCAAGCATCCAAGTTAGAATATTTGAGTTCTAAGACATGGTTTGGTTTAAACGATTAATCATGGAGAACTTCGTGCCTCAACATGAGTGGTGTGTGTTAAGAACTTCAGGTTTTTATGGTAATTTTTCCCAAACTTCAGGTTTAGGATTATGAACTTCAAGTTCATTATACTTGCAAACAAAGGCATGTACAAGACAAGATATGTAAAACAATTGAAAACAAATATAATAATAGTACTTAGTTTCGGGACCCCTTTGTATGAAAGTTTAGGGAACGGGCCCAAAAAAGTATGAAGCTTCAGGTCAAAAAATAAATTATTATTTTAATAGGCTGGGTTGGGGGCCAATGAGAGAAAAGTAGGGTTACACAGAACCTAGGCCCAAATATGGGTAAGAAATAAAAAGTGAAAAATAAAAAGCGAAAAACAACTCTCATTAAAAAGGGCAGTTTCATGTGGCTTAAAAGAAAAAAACACTGACCAGAGCCAATTTAAAATTGTATAGGGCAGGTCATGAAGGAAGCCCAGTTGGGCTTTTAATTTCTTGAAAAAAAAAAGAAAAAAAAACAATTCCTCTTCTAATGGGCTTGGCCTGTGTGGTGAAGAAAATGTCCAAGCCCAAAAAATGGGCTTTTAACCTAGAGGAAAATATAGGCCCTTTCTAAGTCCAAAGACCCGAGCCAGAGGAAGACATGGCCTGTATCGGGCTGCCACAAAGAAAAAGCCAGGCCCATTTTGTGGTCCCAAAAACCAGAACCAATCTGAGTTTTGGGTGTGCTAGAAAACTAACAGAGCCGTCGGAAGGCATTTGTGCTTGCGAGGCCGAGTCTGTAGCTCAAGGCCGAGGACGACAGAGGTATCCTATCGTGGGTGGGCAGTGGCCATGGTCCACGATTTGTCTATGGGAATCATGCCCAAAGGCAAAGGTCAACCTCTGGTTTGCTGAGTTGGTGTCGTCAAGGATGATGGCCTACGATGAAGGCGGCGTGCAGGCCGTCATGAGCCTGCTAATTGCAGAAAGCCAACCTTGGCCTTGTTGCTTAGCGCAACTTTAGGTTAACGCGACTCTAGTACAAGGAGTTTGGCAGCGAGACCTACAACGTGTTGTTTTGCAATTTATGCAGCGGCTTAGATTGGCGTGAGCGCGGTTTCAAGCCGTGGCTCCAATGCGAGCATGGCCTCAAGTCGTGGCTTCAGTGCGAGCTAGGGTTTCAAAATCTACTTTTTCTTTCTTTCTATTTGCTTATTCACATACATTCAGTTTACATGATATAGTCATATTTTGAATTATAATGCATTCATAATTTATGTAGAATCTATAATTCATAAAACGTAAAGTCGGGTCATGCATTTGGTAAATGTAATATCTAAAAATTTTAAATGGTTGATTAAGAATGAATTACTTATGGCAATTGTTAGTAAACTTAATTTGCCTTGTTTTAGGTTTGGATCAGTTGGTCCTTGCCCATTAAAAAATCCTTTATTATTGAACTCAACCTTTGGTTAGAAAAGAAAATAATAAATTAAAAAAACAAAAAAAAACCAAACAAAAAGAGGGATGCTTACTTTAATAAGTAAAGAGAAAAGGGAATGGGTATGCTCTAGAATCCCTCTTTCTTGCTCCTCTCTTCTCCAGCCGAGAGTGAGAGGGTAATTTCACCTTTTTAGTTCTTTTGGCTGCCAGATTCTCAAGGAAGAAGAATTCAATATCCGGTAGACTTTGCTTGTGTCGGTTAGGAAAAGTCAAATTCTTTCATTCGTCTTCACTAGAGGTATTAGTTGTTACATTTGAAATTTGATTGTTATTTGGTTTGATAACCCATGAATTAGATTGGGTGGGCACCAAATGCTTCATTAAAGTCCCCAATTAACCTTAAATTAGGGTATGTTGTCTTGTATTTTGTACAAGCAGTATGTGATGATTTTTCTTACTTATAGATGACGAAGAGAAGGACAAGGTGACTACGGAGCAAGTCACAGTAGGAGTTGAACATCAACAAATTGTGTTGAGGTAGGGGTTTTAACCATAAAAAAATTTAGATTTATCGTTTTACGAGACAAAGTTGGCATTTGAGCTCCATTTTAACCTTACTTCAAATGTTTTTCTGTTTTGATTATGTGAAAGTGATAGGAGCATATTTATGCGACTTAGTTAGCTTGTTTATTGGCATTTATTCAGTTTAATTCTAGTTATTTTAGTATTTTAAGTTATTTTCGTGTGTTTGTAGGTTCAAATGGCTAAAGTGGCAAGAAAGTGCATTTTGGTGCATTTTGGAGCAGTTTTGGGCTTGGAATGGACAACACATGCTTGGAGCAAGGTGAATGGACGAAATTGAAGACCTAAAGAGGCTAGGAATGTGCTGAAGAGTTGAAGGAAATAAATTCAATCCAAGGAAGATAAGGAAAGTCAGCAAGAAAGAAGGAATGTTGGTCAAACTATCCTAATTTGACTTAACCTTTTCCTAATCCTAATTCACCTAAGTTCTAGCTGCAAGGGGTGTCCCAAATACTTTAGGACACTTAATTAGAGACCTAGTCCAAGTCAAAGTAGGGTGCCACACTACCTTCCCCTTTTCCCCGTCCTTGCCGCATAAGGGAATGCACATTCCCTTTCTTTTCTTCCTTGCCGCAAGTCCCTTACCCTTTTCCTCTTGGATTCTGGTTTTATTTACCTTTTCCTTGTGGATTTGGGGAGGAAATCTGTTACCTAAAATAAATTAGGGTTTTTAATTCCCTTTCCCTATAAATAAAACCCTTTGCCTCACCCATCACACACACTTTACCTTTGCAGCACCCCCATCACTTCCATACACACTTTCAGCCATTCTCCCATACAATTCACCACCCAAACCTTCACCCACACCTTGTGCCGCAGCAAAGAAGCAGAGGAAGACCCTTGGACGTGCTTACCATTCAAGTTTGGATTGCTGGAGTGTTTCTAGGTGTAATCCATCTTTTGTTTTCAATGTTTAAGTTTATTTGTCTTTGTTTTGAGAACATGGGGAGCTAAACTCATTTTAGCTAGGGGGAAATTCAAAGCCATGAACATATTTGCAATATGAATTGAGTACTTCCAGTTGTGATTTCATAAATCGTGAATGCAATTTACTTAACTGTTTTATTCAGAACTTATTCTTGTATGTCAATTAAGGATGCACACTTTGTTTGCATGCATGAATCTGATGCTAGAATATAAGGGAGTTTCACCTAATAGTTATGAAATTATATTCATAAGTAGTGAAGGTTGCTAGTCACAATCGCGTTAAGTGAATTCCTGGCAGGAGTATCATGTTGTTCATAGTTACGAATGCCTTGTCAATGCTTATGAATTTCACAAAGCTTAATGATCTTTGATTGTATCTCTATTATGTTGTTCATGTAGGGGACTGTTGAAGAATAATTTGGTTGCCGATGCGTTATCCATCCAATTCAATGACTTAAGGAAAATCTGAGGGTTAATTAGTGCTGTTCACGGTTAATCCGGGGTGTTGAGGTTCACGGTTTATTGGAAAAGCAACTGGAAATCGATTTGTATGCAAGTGTGTCATGTGTGGAGAAGGACCCTCTAGCTAGCCTTTTACCCAATCAATTCACCCAATTTTCGTGCAAACTTGTTTAAGTCTTTAATTTACTTGTTTTTACTTCAAATTCGTCAAAACGCAATCCCCCCTTACTTTGTTGAGTCAATTAGGTTAGAATTTGTCTAATTTTGTGTCTTTTAGTATTTTGAGTCCAAATCAATTCAATTTTTGTCCAAAGTAAGTCCTAGTGTTTGTTTTGAGTCTATTTGCTTGTTTTGTGCTGTTTTGAGTCATATAAGTCTAGTTAAGTGTCTTAGAGTCTAGTTTTCTATTTTTAAGTTTCATTTTATGTTTTTGAGTCAGCTTAGAGTAGATTAGCAATCCCTCCTAATCCCCGGCCTAACGATCCCTACTTACATCTTTACTACAATTGTAAAAAGAGGATTTAATTTGTATGCTAGTTTATATCACATCAGAAAGAAGTGAAGCAAATGTTTCTCTATGGTTGGATTCTAATGATTTTAATTTCCTTTCTACAACTTCGGTGAGTTCAAAATAATTGGAAAGGTTCAAGATTTCGTTTTTGACATGCATACCTTTATTCTACTCATTATGAGATTTTGAAGTGTGTTGACATGATTGTTTAATTGTGAAAGTAGATGTATAATACCTGTGCAATTAAGAATGTTGAGAAATGTATGAATGGGGCACAATGACCTTTGAAATTGTTAGATTATGGGCACAATGACCCAATGTTCCTCGGGGAAAGCTTCATGTGTGGGTTACGAGAATGAGTTATTAATGTGATAAATATGTGTGATATGTATATTGGCTAGGTATGTTACGGTTATTTCCAATTTGCTAGTCACTTGTTTGGGATAAAAGAAAATGTTTGTGATTAGTTGTGCTATTTTTCTTTAAACAATAATGACTCCGTTGTTCTTCGAACAAAAGAAATGCTTTTGAACTGTGTGTTGTGTTAGTAGTGCTTTGAAACTTTGATTTTCCTACAGTATGTTTATTTCCAATCATCTTTAGAGCATATTTCCGTTGTTAAATTACATAGTATTGGATGTGAATGTTTCTGAATTGCTCTAATCATTTTTCGGCATGCACCAAGAATTTAAATGAGGTCTTACCGAAAAGCCCCTACTGATCATTTTATGCTCACCTGTTTTTCTAAAATGTATTTTCAGGTGGTGTAAGGTTGACTAGCTGAGTTTCGAGTTGCAGTTCTATTTTCTGGACTAGTGAAAGGGAGTCTAGACGTATATCTTTTGGGTGAGCTGCCAATGTATTTTGTATAGTTAGTCTTTGTCACAACCCGTCCCAAATTTTAAGGATTTTATTATATTATTTTATATTTTATATGGTTATTTTGAAAGTAGTGGTGGAAAAAGAAAGGAAAAAGAAAAAGAAAATTTGAAAAGAAAGAAGAAGAGACATGGGGAGGAAGAACAGAAAAACAGAGAAGAAAAAAAGATTGGGCAGCTTGCCCAATCTGGAAATTTGAAGGAGATGCCTAATGAGAGAAGATAGAAGAAGGAAGCTGACCAACCAGAGAGCAGGAAATGAGGGAAAGGAGGAAGAAGAAGAGGAGAGTATCGGCCAGGTCTCCCACGACCCGCGCACGACCCGTTTTCAACCCGCGCACCCATCTCAATTTTCAACGATTTTCACCCATTTTTCCGACGAATTTCTTCAAGAAACCTCTTGAGAACTCCTCCACAACCTTCCCTCTATCTATTTCATCAAAAATTTGGAGAAATTTGGTCTTGAAATTAGAAGAAAACGCAAAAGGGGTGTGGCGGAGTTCGTGACAAAAATCCATCAAATATGAAGTGATTTCTTTCAATTGCCACCATCCATAGCATCCTCTTGAGGCCTAGAACAAAGCCCAAGCAATGGTTGGAGCGGGGGAGTTGAATTGAGGACGAATTGAAGACACCCAAATTCAAGGTTTCACACAGTTTTTGGTGAAATTGAGGTACTTCCAAGCCAAATTGGCCTTGGCCTCAGGTATAAAGTTTACTCTACTCATTGAGATATTAAATTCTGCAATTTTTGGGAATTTTTAAAAATAGTTGAATTTTCCGGCGAGTCGGTGGCCGACCGCCACCCACGGCGGCCCGTGCGGCGGCACGTGGCCAGTGGGCCGTCAATGTCATTCTTAGACTTAATTAATTGCTCTAGGTTCAGTTTTGATAATTGTTGGACGTAAATTGAGTAATTGAACCTAGGTTCGTTACGATTCGTGGTTAGGTGAAAATATAAACCGACGATCCGACCGTTGGATCGTCACCAAACTTTGATATATTGTAATACATAATATTTGAGGATTACAGGAACTTACAGATCAGGAATCC
>JADOBS010302125.1:0-13354 GCA_015708375.1 Cydonia oblonga
CAAACAACTATATATAATATATGTGTATGTGTGTGTATATATATATAATAATTAATAATATATATTTTCAGTTCGGTATGGGATTCCTGAAATATCGAGAAGCCAATCCCAAATCTTATATCGAAATTTAGGGATCGATTCGGAATAGCATCTCTAAAATTTCGAAAAATTCGGTGTGGAAAATTTTTGGTTTGGAATCAAAATTTTTTCAATTCGGTTCGAGATTTTTGGGCATCTTTTCCACCCCTAGGGGTCGGCAGCACAGTCAAGATTAGCTTCTGCACTTCTTTGGTTACCAATGAGCCTTTAGGTGAAATGGTAGTAGGATTAGTGGTGGGCTAATTCCAAGTGGAAGGAGGACATGGGCCTTTTTTTTTGGGTCAAACAATAAATTTTTTTAGATTAATCATCGACAAGATTGAATCTACATTGTTAAAAAATGACTCAACATTTTTTTGCATGGGTGTATTTCTATTTCACCTTTCTATTTTTTGTGATTTTAATCTTATTTTATTTTTTTATTATGGACGTGGTGACAGCTGGTAACAGTAGCAAGTTAGAGTTGATTATGATGACCGCTTGAAAGGTGCCATAGCTTTAGAGCTGGAAACTGATTTTGCATTTTGGTAGAAGGGCTGGAAAGTGATTTGCTCGCTGAAAACTTGAAGTAATGGGTCCCAGTTAATTAGTGCGAGTTGTAACTTGTAAGTATCAAAGTGACTGACTTGATTGGTTTTGGTTGTTTTAGGTGGCATTTTCCTCCAAGTTTAGAGAAATTTTTAATTATGATAGGAACATAAATGGTACATTACGTGTTTTAATATGAGTGGTTGAAAATTCTATTTTTTAAGTTATTAACATTTTAGCACGCATATCTCATCATTTGTACAATAACACGTGATGTACCACTTCATATACCGATCACACTAAAAAATCTCTCTTAAGTTTGGAAAATGTCATTATTTCCAAATTTTTCATTTGATAAAAACATCATGCAATATAAACTTATAAATAATATATTTATCAAACTATTAAAAAATATATATTAGTATATAATATTTCAATATGCATCTATAATTTGACGATAATTGTTTTCCAATGCACAAATTATTGATACCGTAGCCACATCACAAATTTTGTTTTTGAATTTTTTCCCTGTCTAATGTCGCAGGATAAAGAATAGTTTGATAAATGTAAACACAAAAAAAAGTTTAAATTTTTTAGGGTAAATATCAGTTTACTACCCTCATGTTTCTTGATTTTTAACATTTAGTACATTAAGTTTTTTTCATCCCAGAATCATACCTAAAGTGTTACTTTTGAAACAGTCTCATACATTCATTAGTCAAATTGTTAAGTCTATCGTTAACTAATGATGTGGTGTCTACGTGGACAATGACTGGACGTCACGTGTCATTATAGGGTCCACGTGAATTTTTTATTTTTTTATTTTTTTATTTTTGTGGAAAATGAGTTTTAAAAAATTTCAAAATTTCCAAAAAAAGAAAAAAGAAAAAAAAAGCCTCGTCTTCTCCCTCCTTCATCCCCCCACACCCACTCCCTTCTCTCTTCCCAAATCAACCTTCACCCACCTTACGCCGCCTCCGTCGCCTTCCTCACCACCTCACTGGAACTGAGCCTTCAACCTTTCCCCTTTTTTTTTCCTTAACGACTCTGCTCTTTTTCGGACCAGCGACAGAGATCTGCAATCACTTGAATGCGCAATTTCACATCCCTAACCCTAATTTCTGATTCCCCTTCTCAATCTCTCCTATTCGATTCAATTTGAGAGCAGCTGAAACGACCACCGCGATGGGCGATTTCAACCTTGCGCTCGTCATCGTCACCATTGTTCTCTGCATCATCGTCTTCGGCTTCAATGTCCACCTGCTCGTCAATTACCAGCACCCCGACAGCCGGGTCGGACCTACAAGTGGACTTCCCCTCACAATCTGTCTGCATCCCACACTCAGGCTCCTTTGGCGATGCCCATTGTAACTCCACTCCCAGTTCAGGCCACCGATCAATGGGCAAACCCGGATCCAAGTTCACGAAACTCGTGTACGCACTGCAACCTTTCAGAACCCAACAACTACAACCAAAAGCTTGTTCTGCAGCAATGGACCAACATGAAAAATAGAAGCTGTGTATTGTAAAGAATCATTGACTGGTCGATGAAAGTTTTGGGATTATTCTACTTGCTAACTAACAGATACCTGTATTTTGTTAATCAGCCGATAGACTTGATGAAATTTTATAAAACTAGGGTTTGATTGGTTGTGCAAAGGAGAGAATGGAGGGATAAGGAAGAAAGGAGGAGAGAATGGAGGGTGGTGTATGTTGTAGAAGAGAGAAGTGAGGGAAAGGGTGCAGGTTGCAGATGAGAGAAGGGAGGGAAATGATGCGAAGGGATGAGGAGGGAGAAGACGCGAATCGAATTGTTGCTCCGATTGCTGCTCAAATTCTTCAAATTGCTGCTCTACAGGTCGTTCAAATTCTTCGTTTCCATTGTATGTGATTTGGTCGTCGTCATCGAAACAACTGCGTTCAGGGTAATCTTCCTTTGGGTCTCAGGCCCCTATTTTCTTCTGCGCCTATTTGACCTGCAAAGGAATCAATATGTGGGTGACTACCTTAGTCTGCAATTATGCCATTAGAAAAGCTCAAACTCTCAGTGAAATCACTACGATGAACTCTAAGATTAGGATTTGGGTTCATTACCTTACTAGCTAGGGGTTTTGTGAGAGCGAGAGTGTTGGAACTTGGAATTGGTATCAGGATTTTTGTGGTTGCAGAGAAGCCCTAGCTTGAAACGGCGCCGTGGAAGGAGAATTGGGGGTCAATTTTATATTTCAAATTTTCATTTTCAGTTATTTATATTGAAGCCTTTGGCGAGACAATGTGGGGATGGGATGGGAGAAAAGGGTGCTTGAGTGGAGGGGATGAAGGGGTGGAGCCGCGGAGAGGGTAGAGGGGATGGATGGGTGTTCGGTAGGGAAGAAGGGTTTTGAGTTTTTTTTATTTTTTAATACCTTTATTTAATTAATTATTTTAATATTTTAAACTTGGATTGGAATTTTTTTTTAATATTTTAATTTCTACGTGAACTCCTTAATGACACATGGCACCCAGTCATTGTCTACATGGGAGCCACATCATCAATTAACAGAAGACTTAACAGCCAGACTAACGAATGTATGAGACTGTCCCAAAATTAACATTTTAGGTATGGCTCTAGGACGAAAAAAAACTTTAAGTACTAAATGTTGAAAACCACGAAACTTGACGGTAGTAAACTGAGATTTACCCAATTCTTTATTACTTTCTTTGGCATGTAAAAAGAGTAAAAAACACAAAAGGAAAAGGCCAAAATACTCGTTAAAAGTGTTGGAAATTCATTACGAAGCTTTTAGGCCATCTCTAACCGATGGCTAGCCAGAGGGCTCGTTTTAGCCCTCTGGCCCTCCAAGATTCTTCAAGATATTAATATTTTAATGAACAGTACATGGCCATATATGCCTCCGTCTCCAACCGAGGGCCAGAGGGCTCGTTTTAGCCTCGTCACAAAAAATCATCTCCAATCAAAGGCCAAAGGGTTATAGGGCCAAACATAATTTATTATTTTAAAACTACAACTTAAATTTAAACCCAACGGCTAAGTGACGTCATCATATTGTTTAATGTTGTTTGATGTTACTTAATTTAATTTAATGTTGTATAATGACTTAGGAAGTTATAGAAAAAAAAATATGAACCAAATTTTGTAAAATAGAAGTTATAGGAAAAAAATGGAATTTAAAAAAAATATGAAACAAAATTTGTAAAATAAAAGTTATAGGAAAATTTTTTTTTAAAAAAAAAAAATATCAACCAAATTTTGTAAAATAGAAGTTATAGGAAAAAAATTGAATTTAAAAAAAATATGAAACAAATTTTGTAAAATAGAAGTTATAGGAAAATTTTTGTAAATGAAAAAAAATTAAATAAAATTGTAAAAAAAAAAAATTCAAAATTAACGGCTAGCTTTCAAATTTTTTGAAATAAATTGGTGTCGGTTATAACCGACACAAATAGCAATACAAATTACTATTAGTGTCGGTTACAACCGACACTAATTGTGATTAATCCTGCCCAGCCGTTACATGTAAAAGTCTAATTGTGTCAGTTATAACCGAAACTATTAAAAGAAACTAAATAATTACTGTTGGTTATAACCAACAATAATTTCAACGGTTTAAAAAAAAAAATAGCCAGCCAGCCAGCCCTTTGGCCCTTTGGCCCTCTTCGATTCCGTGGGACCCTCCTAGATTCCACAGCCCTCTGGCCTAGCCCTTGGTTGGAGACGGTTACGGGCTATTTTCGGCCCTCTGGCCCTCTAGACCATTCGGTTGAAGATGGTCTTACTTTACAGGACAGAGCAACCGAAAGATGACAACGCTGGTCTTATAAATAAAAAGATGACAACAAGGGTTTGATAAAATAAAAAGATGACAACGAAGGTGGCAAGTGGCAAGTTGCGGAACATGTCATTGCAAGGTTGGATCCACACAATGCGATTGCGAGTGTGTACACATAAGGGGCTAGAACAATTTTTGAACAACTCTAATTTACAGGAGTTAGAACAATTTTTGAATGCGGCACACTTTTTGAGACAACTGACTTAAATACAATGTCTGTACAAAAGCCTGTAATTGCAAAATAAAGATCAAAGACCATTAACAATGAATGATCAAATTACCAAATGATCAAATGCAATATAAAGACCATTAACTAAGAAGTCTTTGTTTATGTTTATCAACCACTTGCTGGCATAGGTCTTGGTTTATTAGCAATCTTAGTTGTTGCTTGAAAATGTTAACATGATCGCAAACTATGTAATTTGTTTTATTTTATTTTAAATTTTATTGTTTTTATATTAACCACTTGTTAAGGAGATTCTCTAAAAAAAACACGTCCCACATTTGTTAATATTTCAATTAATTTACTCTCTACTGCTTTGAGATGTAAAAATCACTTAAATTTATAAAAATTGAAATTTTCAAAATATCCTTAGATTTAAAATTTCTTTCAAGGTTAAAGCGAGTCAAAATCAATTTCAGAGAGTAAATTTTAATACATTAAACTCAATTAATGATACTAATTGAGTTTAATGTATTATAATTCACTAATAAGAGAGATTTTTCAATGTATTCGGAACACGGAATGGTACATTACATGTCTCTATATAAGTGTTGAGATTCTTGTGTTAAAAAATTAATAACATAAAAAAGAAAATTTCCCGTAACTTATATACGTGTGCCGGACTCATTAAAAAATCTTTCCACTAATTGAGTTTAATCTTCTCTATAAAACCAACAAGCCCAATGAATAGTATTTTTTTGGTGTCACAAGCTTCACAAAAAAGAATTGGACAAAAATGCACCTCAAACAAAAAACTTCAAAAGCAACCCAAAATAATGCATCGAATGCGGCAAGGGTATTTTCATCATTTTAATAGTATTTTTTTAATAATTATTTTTTTGTACATTTTTTTTAAAATAATTAGTACCTCACAATAGGTTAGGATTAATGTGATTCAATCAGTTTTTTATCAAATATTATTTTCTCTATTTTTAAACACGTTCAAAACATCTTAAGAGGTGTCAGTTATAAAAAAGGTCTTTCGCACGCGGATAATAATGTGATTAAATTAGTTATCAAATTATTGTGGTTTTTTTTTGTTTGAACAAACGATATTATCTACACTAAGAGGAAGAGGGTGGGCTAAGCCTCATAATGAGTCAGCAAAAATGTGGTTCAATCAATTGTTTATTAATTAAATATTATTTTCTCTATTCTTAATGTAAATTCTATAGAGACCGATTTTTATTGTGGATTCAGCTGTTTTAATTGGTTTATGAGCGGTTTCTTCTAACATGATCTAAGATTATTCATTTACTTTAAATATTTGATTTTTTTTTTGTCAATTTACACATGTAAATACATTTAAAACGTATAAGTCACGCGTAGCATACCGTGATTCAAAAAATGCATTATGTGCACGTGTGTATTATAATTTGAGCTAGATTCATGTATCAAGCCAGGGTGTCCCCATCTAATTTTGGTTGAATTCAAATATAATTGCGTCCTGACTTGGAGTTTGCCTTGGAAACTAAAAACTTGGTAGAGGAAGGGCACTTGCATAACCATCCTGCCTTTCTTCATCATTCATACTTCCCTACTTGTTTCACTAATCCACTGTCAGTTGATTCCAAACACTAAAAATGGCTGATGCGATCGTTTCCATGCTGCTAGAGCGGTTGGCTTCATCAACTTTTCATTACATAGAAGATGAGGTGAAAAATGTTTTGAACGTTAAGAAAGACGTTCAAGAATTCACTAGCAATCTCATAGCTATTCAAGCTGTGCTTCAGGACGCTGAGCGAAGGGAAGTGGAGGACGAAGGCGTGAGAAACTGGTTGGATAACCTCAAGGAAATATCTTACCAGATGGTGGATGTGCTGGACGAGTGGAACTATGAGATTCTAAGGCGACAGGCTGAGAAGCAAGAAAGAGAAGGCGCAGCTGCTCTTGTTCCTGAAAAGAAGGTCAGATTTTCTGTTTCCTCTGGTTGCTTTTGTTTTGGCCAAGTCAGTCAGGTCTTTATTCGTCATGACATTGCTGCTAGGATAAAAGAGTTGAATGAGAGTTTAACCTTGATTTATAAGCAAAGAAAAATGTATGGATTTCACATAGAGAGAGGCACTCAACGACTTGAACGACGGATAACTTCGTCTTTCGTCGATGAATCTTACATCTTTGGACGAGAAAACGAAAAAGATGTTTTGATAACAAATTTGTTGACTGATAGTATTGAACAAGGGAGGGGAACCCTTATCATCCCTATTGTAGGGATGGGAGGAATGGGCAAAACAACTTTGGCACAACTAGTTTATAATGATCCCAAAGTTAAAACCCATTTTGAAAAGAGAATATGGGTTTGTGTGTCCGATCCTTTTGAGGAGATTAAGATTGCCAAAGCTATTATTGGTAATGACCCCTCAAGTTCAAATGAGTTGGACTATGTCTTGCAATGCATGTCTGAATTCATTGAGGGCAAAAGGTTTCTCCTTGTCCTTGATGATGTGTGGACTCAAGACCGTAAAAAGTGGGAACAATTAGAGGCAGCATTGATTCAAAGCGGTGCTAAAGGCAGTAGAATAGTGGTGACAACAAGACAACATGAGGTTGCTGATATGATGAGAGCAACAAGTCACATGATCAACATGGGAGAGTTGGGTGAACAATTTTGTTTGTCAATCTTCAATCACATGGCCTTTTATGGTAAGGAAGTCAACGAGTCCAATAAGTTTGAAGATATTAGTTTGGAAATTGTAAAAAAGTGTAAAGGTTTGCCTCTTGCTGTCCAAACTTTAGGTAGTCTGATGCGCAACAAGACAACACGGAGAGAATGGCAAGATGTTTTGAGTAGTAAAATGTGGGGTCTAGAAGATGTCAAGCAAGAAGTTTTCCAACCACTGTTACTAAGTTATTATGATTTGGCCCCTGAAGTTAAATGTTGCCTATTATATTGTGCTATTTTTCCTAAAGATTATCAGTTTGACAGAGATTGTTTGATTAATCTCTGGATGGCACAAGATTATCTTAATTCGAAAGGGAATAAAGATAAGGAAATGATTGGCCAAACATATTTTGATAACTTAGTTGCACGTTCTTTTTTCCAAGATTTTGAGAAAGATCGTGGCAACGGTAAAATTATAAGTTGCAAAATGCATGATATTGTGCATGACGTTCTCCAATTTCTCACCAAGAATGAATGCTTGATTATCGAGGGTGAGGGTGCTACCAATGAAATAGCAGTATGGGGTGATAAGGTTCGCCATTTGAACTTAGCTTCAGTACCCAGAGGTCCACTTTCACTAGCTATCTCATCTTCTAATTGCAAAAATATGCGCACACTCACAACTTTTAAATGGGTAATAACTACAATAAGCTCAGAGTTTATTTTGCAATTGAAATGTCTTAGGACATTAAATTTGAGTGGTGACTGGATAGATTTTAATTGGTTCAAAGAACTTCCAGAGGAGATTGGACAATTGATACATTTGAAGCATATTGATTTGTCTCTTAATAATGGTTTGAAGAAATTACCGGATGCTATTTGTGAATTATACAATTTGTGTACCTTGCGCCTTTTCTGTTGCTTCTCACTTGGAAAAATACCTGATAACATGGGAAGATTGATTAGCTTAAAACATCTTTATATTGAAGGATGTCCTCTCATGTACTTACCAAAAGGGATTGGGAGGTTAACAAGTTTGCAGACACTGGATACGTTTGTTGTGTGTTGCAATGACAAGGAAGAAGCATTACAATTTGAAGATCTGAGAACCTTGAACCTTCAGGGTAGTCTCGTCGTAGAGGTTTCTGGGGATGTAAAAGATGTGAGTGAGGTTGAGAAAGCTCAATTGTGGGATCAAAATAAACTTTTTCATCTCGGAATAAATTGTAGTGGTATGCACTACAAGCAGACAGAAAGCAGTGTAGAAATATTGGATGTCTTACGGCCTCACAAAGATTTGGAAGCTTTAGACATTCTTGGGCATACTGGGACCGCCTGGCCAATTTGGATGGAGTCGTTAAACCACTTGAAAATCGTTACCATTGTACGGTGGGATAAGTGTGAATTTTTGCCTCCTCTTGGGAAACTTCCGTCCCTCGAAATACTAACCATAGATGGGTTGGATAGTGTGATAAAGGTTGGTGGTGAATTTTTGGGAATAGAAGATCAAACATCATTCAAACTGTCGCCATTACTATTCCCAAAATTGAAAGAACTCCGCCTTCGTGGAATGGTTAGTTGGGTAGAGTGGGAAGGCGTGGAAGGGTGGAAGAAAGAAGAATCTAAAATTACAATCATGCCATGCCTTTCTTACTTAGAAATTTATTTATGCCATAACTTAAAGACATTGCCAGACTTCCTTTGCAAAGTACCACTACAGAATCTTATCTTTAACAATTGTTCGAGCATCCTTGAAAAGCGTTGCAAAGAAGGCCGTGGAGAGGAGTGGCCCAAGATTTCTCATATCCCAAATATCCATTTTCTATCCGAATGGAGGACTCCAGATCAATTGACTCCTGAAAAGAGATATTGGCGGACTCTGGAGTATCTTGCAACGTATGGAACTATCAATTGTCATTTCTTCAGGTAAGTGAACTATTATGTAGATATTTATGTACGAGATTATCAATTGTCACTGCCATTATATTTGTTTTCTTATTTTTCTTTTAAATCTTCAGATGATCTCTGGACATGATTTGTTAAAGAGCAATGTCGATCAAGTGGTGACTCGCTAGGCATAATCTTCTCATAGCACATGATGATCATCAAGTTCAAATTGTCCTGTGGGGATATGTTTGATGAGGAGCAATCCAAGGATTCCTGATGCTGATGGGTAATTTCTTCAACTATCAAACCATGATTTGATTTAAGCTAGAGGGTTTGTCTGACTTTCTTGTATCTTTGTTTGTTTTCATTTTTAGAGGGGTAAGGTTTTATGTCCCCCTTTCTTTTGCATGTTGATTTTTCTCCTTTTTCCTTGTACTATGAGGGGTTAGGTTTATATCCCCCCTTCTTTTGCGTGTTGTTTTTCTTTTTCTTTTTTTCTTGTACTATGAGGGGTTAGGTTTATGTCCCCCCTCCCCGACTAGGTGTAATTTCTTTTTTCGTTATCAATAAAATTTCCTCAAGCCCAAAACCCTTGGACCCTAGGCCCGATAGCTTCAATGCCCCCGCCCAGTTACAAACCCAGGCGCAAACCGGACCCCAAACCGGCATCGGCGCGTGGTTGCCGAAGCCGCCACCTTGCGGCAACTTGTGGCAGCCAGAGCCGCCACCTTGCGGCGGCGAGTGAGGGCGCGTGGGGCGGCGCATGACGGTATTCGAGGTCCCTTTTTTATCTTTTTCAACGTCCCAAATCCGGTTATGACACCCATTTTCTAAAATTCAATCGTTTGAGTGTAGTTTTGTTAATTGTACCCTTTATGTGTTTAGGTGTGAATATTAGCGGTGATTTCGTCATTCCTATTTCGTACGGCTCTTCGACGACGGAGTATCTATGAGTGGACCCCTTTCTAAAATGCATGTTTAATAGTAGAAATGCATACATGAAAAACATGATTTAATGGTTACGTTTTATGAAACGTTTTATGAATAAATTAGATTTACACTTATGATATATCATGCTTTACTGCGAATATTTTGGAATATCATTTTTTATCGAACTTATGTTCTTTGTAGTATATATGATAGATGACTATATACTATTTATGAACATGTTTTCTTTACACTTCTTTATAGTATATATGATGGATGGCTATATGCTATAAAGATGATTTTGAGATATATGTACTTATGTTTAGAAAGAGTATATTCAATGTTTTGTGCGTATCTAGTGGTCATTGTTCTACCTACGAGCGATGATACTTATATTAACCTACGGGTCGGGTGATGTAGGGGCCTATTGGTCGATTGAAGATTTATATATTGGCCTACGGGTCGGGTGATGAAGGGGCCTACATGTCGATTGAAGATTTATATATTGGCATACGGGTCTAGAGATGTAGGGGCCTACGGGTCGATTATGATACCACTAGCTAGCACATTATATACGATATATGTTTTATGAAAGGTTTTATGGTATGCTAGGGTTTTTGGGAAAACTTATTACACATTATACTATTGAATTTCCATACTTTAGGGGTTGGTACGTTATTGAATAACTGTTTCAGTATTATATATATATATATCAACTTGGTTTACTTATGTTTGTTTTGCTCCCCCTCAGGTCATAGGATCGAGGCTTACAACCCACGATACGAGCCTTTCCCCTACCAGTGATGGCATGCCATCATCTTTGCTTTGACACCATTGTAATAACACCCTCCATTGGATTCTAAATTAGATGTATGCTTTGAACATGTTATGCATTATCAATGCGTTTTCATTGTTAGTAGTTGAATATTATTTATATCATCATCTTCACACAGAAATGAATAGTCACATCTTATTATCTTGCTATAATTCATAAAACATCATATCATACCCTAGTAGTTCGAACGAAATTTACATGCATGATTTACATGTTCTCAGCATATGCATTCATTAAATGGCTTGCGTCACCTTCGGATATCGATCAGCATGTGACCATCCCGATGTCCCTCGGACATCAGGATCGAGATGTGTCATGCACCGACCTCCTAAACCTCTCCACTCCGCCCCCTCCTCCGCCCCACAAGCCTCCCCACCACCACCATCCCCACCTCCAACACCAACACCAACCTCCTCCAATCGCCAAAGAAACCCTAGAGTTTCCCTCACAGGTATTTCAATTTGAATTCCTCTTAAATTCCAATCTTTGTTGCAATTGATTGCATATTTTTATCGTATTCTAATTCGGTAATTCCCGTCTGTAATTCTTTGGTTTGATCGGATTTCAGAAACTAAGCGCTTTCGGTGCCATCGGTGTCAGCAGCACTGTCAAGATTAGCTTCTGCACTTCTTGCTCTTACAAGTAATTCTCTTGTTTCTTTTGTGATTTCTTGAATTGGGGTTTTAATTTTATGTCGAGTTATGATGCGGGATAATAGAAGATCAACTTGAACAGCTATTCAATTGAAATTGAATTGTTACTCGGATCCTGTTTATCAGTTAACCTGTAAAATGCTCTTGATTTATCTGTCAGCTCCGAATTAGTGTTCCGAGAAATTTGTGGTTTTCTACTTGTTTTGCTCTGAACATGTTAGATTGGATCCTCGGGGTTGGGCTATATTTACTTTTCGAAAGAATTTGAATTTGGTAGGGGGAATGCGGTAACAATGACGAAGATGTTGGAGGCTGCATTTCCTGGAATCCATGTTGAGCTTTCGAACTATCCCCCACCCCTTCCAAAGCGTGTGGTCAGCAAGTTGGTCCCGGTTGCTCAAGTTGGAGTTTTTGGGATTATATTGGCGGGCGAGCAGATATTTCCTATGTTGGGGATTGCGACACCTCCTGCTTGGTATTATTCTCTGAGTGCAAATAGATTTGGTACCATTGCATCCACTTGGCTTCTAGGCAATGCATTGCAGTCCTTCCTTCAAGGCACTGGTGCTTTCGAAGTTTAACTCAACGATGAATTGGTACGCAAACCCCTTTTTCTTCTTGCTGGCAGCTAGATTATCATTTCCTATTCGTTTAATTCCTTTTGGTGAAAATAGCTTTTGGCCTTTTCAATAACGCTTATCTTTGATTAATGCATACGCGTGAGTGTTAGCTTAGTGTTAGCTTTTGTTCTCTTGTACATTGTAGGTTTTGTCTAAGCTGAAGGAGGGAAGATTTCCGGGAGAGGTTGAACTAAGAGATGCCATTGCGAGTAAGTTGGGTAGTTCAAGAATCACAGACTCGGCTTTATGGTCCTATCCTAGTAGCTGGGTTTGTAATGTCCAAATCCAAATGCTTGCGGTTGGAGTTTCAAGCTTGCATACTGGCTCACATACTTGCTTAGAAGGCTCAAAGGCTTCGAGCTAGGAGTTGTAATGAATTGTTTCCCATCACTGTTATACAAAGTTATGAAAAATAACCTGGTCCTGCTTGCGTCCTGAGACAGTCATTGATTCGGTTTAAAATTGATTTCAACTGTATTAATCCTGTTAATATGGTTTCATTTTGCGGAATATAGTATTCCTATCTACTCAAAGTATGTATTCTTCCTGGTTTGTGCGTATTAGTATGTTTTTTTGGGTACTTGATCGTGTACTCGCTCTAAGTTCTGCTCTGCATACTGGAACTGCCTCGGATGAAATGGAACTTGAACGTGCATTTCAATTTTCTTGAGTTTATGGAGGTGTTTTGGGAATGTAATGCATGTGTTTTATTTTGTTCAACGCTTCTAACCCAAGGGAGATGACGGCTTACGTTTCATATCAAGAAATAGCTGAAGACGGTGGTTATATTGCCAACAGAATTGTAGTGTAAACAAATTTCAGTAGTGTTTCGAGTTGTAACTGTACATACTTGTAAAGAACTTCAACTGACACCGCGGGACGATAATACGATGTGATGACAGTGCTGCAGTTCAAGAATGATATCCGAAAGGAAACCAAATCACACTAGTATTCATATACAAGGTTCTAAAAGACATTAGGCGCTAGTCGGGCGGCATGTTGGAGCCTAGCGCCTAGGAGCCTAGGTGGACTAGGAGAATTTAAGTAAATTTATTATATTTCGTGTATATAAGTGTCTATTTGTACTTAAAATATATATAATTTCATCAGAAACTACAAAGTAAAATGATATATATATATATATATATAT
>JADOBS010302126.1:0-13355 GCA_015708375.1 Cydonia oblonga
ACATCCCCGTATCAGTGTATTTCTACCAAAAAAAAAAAAAAAAAAGGAGTGAAAACCTTTCTTTGCAAAATCCTCAACGTAAAGGAATCAATGAAACATGCACCACCCAAAAATAAGTATTAGTAAATACGAAAGTGTTCTTCACAAGCCTATTTGACTTCTTACACATCCTTATTAAAGTTTTGTCATTGATCTTCTTCAATTCATTCGATTTGACAGCCAAAAATTAAAAGTGTGAAAAATAAAATAAGTGTGTATCTAGCACTAAGTAGTATTGGCAAACCCCAATGGAAATTGGAAAAGCAAAATCTCAGGCGATGGATGAGTCAATTTTTCAATTTTCATTACTTCTGTTTTATAATAAATATTACAATTCCTTTACACACACATACTTTTGGGAGGGTGACACTCTTGTGTCCCAAATGCCTTCCAAGAGTTTCGTTTTTTCTTAAACTTGAACTCTTCCCCCAAGAGGTTATGTTTTTTTTCTCTTGAAATTGGAGAATTGCATCCCTTCTACAACCAAAATACAACATACCAAGAGTACAAACTTCTCCGTCTTTGAACTACCTCCGACAAGCATGAATGCCGGTACAGATTTTAGTGCCTCTACTCATACGTTCTCCATGAAAGCATTTTTGCCTCCTCTACATGGTACAGAACACTCTCTGTATCGTCGGGAAGGCTAGACAAAAGGTGCAATCAGCCATCCACCGAGAAGTACGTAATGCCGCCTTGGTGTCGCTGTAAAATCCCATTTTACCGAAAAAATGTTAAGAGCTTATTGCTTATCGAAATAATACTTAAAAAACTGGATGGAGGTGATTTGCGTCCAAGGTTCAAGCCCACAACTTAAAAGCTGTTTACTGAACTAACACGGGATCTAAAAGCATCATATTATACCTGCATTTAACATCATCATGCAGCTTTTCACCGAACCTGATCCTCAAGACACCGTTCTCCCGTAGCAGATAGATGCAATGTAGAGATTCTTTAACCATTTTTCCTGCCACAGCGAAAATAAACAGTAAATCAACCACAGAAAAAAAATCATGCATCTAAGGTAATTTAATTCTATTAGGCAGGCAACACCCACTCTCCGCCAATTAGATATATCCCAGCAATTAAAATGTACCTTCACTTGGTAGGTTGGAAAAATCGACGTCCGCAGAGTTTCTTGAGCCACATCAGGTGATTTCTTCTTGGGTACACTAAGTATGAATGCAGCTTGATCCTCCGTAGCCGCAGTGGAGGTAATCCGATATCCGTTCTCCCATCTTCTATGGATTCCTTCACTGGGATACAGGAAATCAAGTTCGACAACCTAGCAAGACAGCGCATAGGACGCAATTAGTTTCTGCACTGTTTCACCTGAAACGGAACATTACAACCGGAGTTCCTAAATTGGTATACCTGACTAGAATAACCTGCATTTCGGGACATGACAATACCCCATCTGCTACCTGCAGTAGTCATGGAGGTAACAGAGAAACCTTCCTTCCACTTCTTATTAATCCATTTGAAAGGGAACACATCACTGACTTTGTAGGATTGTTGAGTATAAGGTACACCTGCAATGGGAAGAGAGCGGAAAACTTAGGAATTAGCTATTAGAAAAGAACAGTGCAACCAAGTCAGAATGACAATTCGATGAGATATATCCTGCAGATCAATGCTGAAGGTAGGGGGAAAGATAAGTGACTGCACGGCAGAAACCAAGCCCCAGCCACACTGCCAAAGACAATAGGAAGCTCGGTAAACTAGTTTCACTTACCTTGGGACATTACCACCAGAGCACTGCCATTTGATGTGCCAGCAAGTGAAGTAATATAGTAGTTCTTGTCCCATTGTTCCATTATCCATTCCTGGTGGACAATAAGAAATCATCAACTTTCTGGAACAGAAAATAATTAAATGTCAAAGTGAATCTTGATGGGAAGTAGTTTCAAGAATAGCTACCTTGTGCAAGAAAATAGATGATCGTTCATAAACTTGGGACGTGAAGCCAGTCCCAGCATCCATGACGATAGCCCACATATTCACAGATGAAGCGACACAACTAATATACAAACCATCTTCCTTTCCTTTATCAATGTGCTGGTCCAGTCTTTGATCCAAAACATTGTAGTGATACCTGCAGAGAAGCCTTCTCGTTACTCGCTGATACAGGAACATGAATGTAAAGCCAAGAATAAAGTAACAACAAAAAGAATTTAGATTAAAGGTAAACCGGGAAAGGGGGATTTAGGATGGGTGATTGGCGAGACATTGTCAAGGCTTCTCTACCTTGCCGATGATAAATAAAGTAAGAAAACCTGAAAGGGATTTATGTTCCCTTTCACAGAAACTACCTTTGTTTCATTGATGATCTGGTATTATAGACCGAGATCCACTGAGTAGCTGGACTACCTTGGCGAACTTTTTTCCTAGGTTGCTCATCATCTACCGAGTCAACAAGCAATCTTCCCCTTTTTTGACCCGCCTATATTGCAAAAAAATTCAATAAATAATTGAACCGGCCAGAAACTTAAAATTTATCAACAGATTATAACATGAGCAACCACCTTTGCAGCTCCATCAGTTCTGATAGGTCGCAGAGAGGCAATTGTGCCAATGCTGTTATCAAAAAGGGAAATAAGCTTTAAGTAATTTGGTTCTTCATCGAATTTCATATTGGTCACCATCTCAAGAAACTGTTGAAAAGGGGGAGGGCATAAGCTGCATAGCATCTCAGCAGAAGTTGCCATCTTCTTCTTGCAAACAAGAAAACCTTTGTTCTCTCCCTGCAGCCCAAAACTCCAACTTAGCATTTGTAAACAGAAATAGGCCATCCAGCTGGAATGGTAACGCATAGTGAAATACCAAATGAACTTACATTGTAGCCTTGCCAGGGAAGCTTTCCTCTAAGGAGAAATATTAGCGTATAAGCTAACGATTCAAGGTCATCCCTTCGGCTCCCTGTCCTTCCTAAATGAGCGTGTACACTTGCATAACGTACAGTTCCCCTTTTAAAGATATCAGATACATTAGGCCACTTCAGATCATGAGTGAATTTCAGATAAGGAAAATTCTTCTAAAGGACTTGTAATCTAATGATCAGACTCAAATAATGCTCGTTACTACAATTAAGTGACATGTGCAATCGGTCAATTGTTCTATTTTCTGAAATGCTTCTTAGATTATATTCACTTCCAAATCTAATAAAACCCCTCTAAAGCAATTGTTTTTCTCATGATACTTAAAAGATAGCACTTTATTTCACCCCTCAATCCCTCCTAACCATCTTGTAACCGACCATCCAACGCACACACCATGGTCAAGGTTGTAGTTACCTGAAAACATCAGGTTTTTGGTCATAATCAACATGACGTCCAGAAGACCCGTCTCTCCATCTGGAAGCTGAGGAAGAAAAACATACAAGAATAGTCACAAGTAGTTCAAAATTCCCATGATATGAATACACAGAAGCAAATTCAAGTGTGGTCTAAGAGTTTTTCTTTTCCCAATACTTGTCTAACAAAGAACACATACCCAAACCAAGATCAACAAGATATAACTTCTTCTCATTAGGTGTTCCAGGTAGACCAAGTAAAAAGTTTTCTGGCTTAACATCTCCATGCACAAAACTGCAGTGAAAATCAATAACCATAAACAACGTATGCAACAGAAAAAATTAAAAGAAAAGGAAAGACGGAGAAACTGAATAATATCAAGGTACCCTCTACAGTGAAGCTGCTGCAGAATAGAGATTGCCTCCACCGCTATACAAGCAACCATCTCTTCAGACAGCCTTTGGAGAAAACAAAAACAGAAACGCAAGATCAAAGTGTTAAATATAGCCCATAAACTGAAGGTGCATAATTTTCTTAATGTGGACTCTGAAACTTGGAGCATAAAAACAGAAGAGAACAATATAATTTCTTACAGCTGATTGCGAGAATTCCAAACATCCCATAAACTTGGGCCTAGCATATCCATGACCTGTATTCACATTGAGGAATATTTATTCATGAATGGAAAGTATTCACAATATTTCCAACATTTGGAAAACCTTCCAAGGAAACAAATATGGATACACAAGATACTCACTAGGATATAGTACTCTCCCTGTTGACCTTTGTAATGGACGAGGGGAAGCCCATAGCATCCATTAAGAGTACTGTTTATCATAAAAACAAGGGTCAGGATACACAGATTAGAGTTTAAATAAAATGAGGATGAAATATTGCATTACCTGTATACTTGCCACTCATAAGGAGGGCCATGGCTGCAACCTTTACCATTTTTACTTTCAAGCTTCAGAGCAACCTACAACGAACAGGAAATGACCATTAGTATCGCACAACTTCCTCAGAGAATTTACACAGGTATACTAGAGGTGCACTGCAAATATGAAACCTCATAGGCATCAGCCCCAGAGCACCCTAAGCCGCCAGTCATCCTTCTTCCCACATAAACTTGTCCAAAACCCCCTTTCCCCAACTTTCTGTCTAGCTTGTAGATGGGAGATTTGCCAACTTGTACCTGAAAAATAAAAAAATTTATAGGAATCACATACTATATTAAATGGACAGCACTTCTATAGTAATCTACATAAAGCTAATCAGAAAGGTGATAAAATTACTCTGTCCGGAAGTGGACTAGTGCTTCCTTCATCCTCCATAGCAGCCAATTTCTGTGCACCTTTCTGATCTACCAACTCGTCGTGAACCGGCGCTAATTCTCTTTCTGGAAAACCCAAACCTGTATGCCCTTGGCCACCAACTCCAGCACCAAATAGCTTGGAATTCTTACCTTGATTCAGGGCTCTCGACCCTCTACCCCTACCTTTACCAGTCAGAACTGCACTTGAATAAAGGAAGCACGGGGTTAAATGAATTTTTCAGAAGATATCAAGAATAGAATGTTGAAGCTATTACCTTTTCCAGTACCAGGCCGCACAGCTGGAACTACAACAGCAGGATCTTCCTGGACATAATTGATCCTCTTTGAACGTCGAACTCCACTTCTTAAATCTGGCATTCTATATTCATGCAAATAATCTCCACTTTCCTTCTCCAGCCCCAAAAGAATGTTGAACAATTAAAGCCTCAGATTCAACCTAACAAACAAAAGAAGATAAATCAGATTTTCTCTTGACTTCAGACACTCACCGTACAAAAATTAACTTGACAGAAAATCATATTAGTGACGTCATTCAACGACATACAAATGGAAACAAGATCTATAACTCATAAATGCATAATGATTCCAATGACATGTGAATTTTCAAAGCAGTGACACGTTTTAACTGAATCATTATATATCATAGAAACAAAATTTGGTTTAGAAGTGCTGGCATTGCAAGTTGATGTCCATCAGAAACATAATAGACATTCAAAGCTTTACTCAATACAACTACAGCTACATTAGCACCCAAGCACAATTACATTAATTTCCAAAAGCTACAACATCGTTGATCTTCATCTGGCCAAAATCCCGATCACCCACAAGTTCAAAGTTCAACCGAACAGTCTTAAATCCCAATCATTCATTCAAACAGAATGACATACATATCTATCACCACAAAGTAAAATCATCACTCAAATCCAAAACATCTAATCCAAAAACCACAAACATCACACAAAAGCGCAAACTTCTAACCCAAAAACACACCTATTCGGATATATTTCAGCTCAAATCAATCAAACCCATCTCAAATTTTCCACCCACCAGTTAGATGAATCCAAAAGGCCATGCAAACACAGCAAGCACAAAATTCCCAGAAAATCAAAATACAAAAACAAGAACACCCACATACAGATTCACACAAACCGATGCACTGCAATCGCAAAAACATCAAAACAATCAGAATCAAAGGCAAATTTACGGCATACCCAAATGGCAATACACAGGAAAGTATCGAACTTTATCGAACAAACACGTACCTTTTGATAAAAAGCTCATGAATTCGAGAACCCAATAGGATTCTTCCGATGAAAAATGAAGAAAAAAATGGAGGATTTAACAAAATGGGGTTCGTTTCATGGAAGAGAGGCTATCAAAGAATTTGACGGTGGGTGACTTAGGTGGGTCTGAATGTGTAGAGAGAGAGGGTAGAGAGAGAGAGGTGTATCCGCATGGGAAAGACGGTGTAAGCGACCTGGTGCGTGCGATATCGCAAGGGAAGACGTGGAGCGAATGGATTGGTGGAGCAGAGGCCTTATCGTGCGCGTTGAGTATTGAATCGTGGCTGTCTTCAAGTACTGTATGTTTTTAGATTTTTGTTTCAGGTGGGGCAGCCGGGCAGGTGCTGAGGTCAGCAAATATTAGTGGTGGGTTAATTCAATTTGGACCGGTTACAAAAGATTTTTTGTCAAAAAAACACATTTTATTTAAAAAATATCCCAAAAAGATTTTTATAATACCAAGTTTTAACTCGTGTATTTTACCAAAACAAAAAAAGGTCACGTGCGTCTTTACTCGATCTTTGATGCTTTAATCGTGTGTTGATTTTGTTAGTTGTTTGGGGCAAAAAATGGGTAGGAATTAAACTCCTATAGTAAATATAGACATAATTATGTTTTGTCATTGCGTTATAGCGGCAAGCTGTATATGCATTTTCTTACGTATGTGAAGTTTAGAATTAAGTCTATAGGATTTATATTGAAAGTTATCAAACAATATGTTTTCTTTAGTACGACGATATATTTTACACTAAGAAAGATGATGAGTTCGGTTAAGCTACACAATGCGTAACTTAATTTGGTATCGAATTCGTCATGTACGAGATTCGAACCTAAGACCTCTCACTTACAAATGAAGAAGAATATCACCAGATCAATGTACTGAGTGGCAATTATCAAAACAATGTTATTGAAAAAAGAAAAATTATAATGTAAGATAAAAAGGAAAATTTTGAATCACATGATTTTATACTTAAGTATAAGACTTCCAAAACGACCATAAAAAAGATGTGGAGTCTTCCCGTTCACCTTCCTCTCCGTGATTGACCCATTATTTCTTAAGTTTTTCTTTTAAGTTTATAACGTTTTTGAAAAATTAAAAAGAGGAATATAGAAAAATTAGGGAATTTATTTATGATCCTACAATCGTTTTGAAGACGCACCATTTTCATAAAATTTAATTGTCCCAATCTCAATTATGATCGGTAAATTCATTATTTACATTTGTTTAATGCAACGTCATTCATAAAATTGCATACATATTGTTTATTTTTATTTTTTTGGTACGAAGTAAGGCAAAGCCCAATAAAAAATCACAAATAAAAAAACTAGGCAGGGACAGCCTTTGGAAGGTCGCCGCCAATAATATCAAAAACTAAAAAAAATAGTAACAATGGTAGGACCGGAGGAGAAACAAAAACGCGAAGACCAAGTCATAAGCCACGACCCCAAGTCATCTATGTGATTGGCGGACAAATTTTTTTCTCTATAAGTATGAGCGACTTCGCATCTTCAATTTCTTTCGATAACTTCTTTACAGTGTTTTATGAGATTGTAGAGTGGGTGTAAACTAAAATAGTTTGTTGAATCCAAGTGACAGCAGCACAAGAGTCACAAGGAAGAATCAGATCCATGCATTCCTCATCTTAAGCCATAGAGAGACCCATGTAAACACCCTAAAGTTCAGCTTCCATGATGGTTCCTTTGCCGACGTTAGCAACAAAGTCTTCCATCTACTCCCCTTCAGTCCTACGAATCAAACCTTCCAACAATTATTAAATCGGGATGATAAATTTTAGACTAGAGAAAATTCAAATACAATTTTTTTTAATATAATAGATAGTGCGCTTCCAACTTTTCAATTATAGTTAATGAAATAAGTTGCACAGTTTTGTGATAAGTTAGGTTGTATGTGGTTTAGGATTGTGCGAATGTTTGTTCAGTTTACCATTTTGCTCAACCAACAATTGACATGACGTTTCATTTGCTGTCTTATGTTTGATTTTCATCAAAGGCGAATTTGAACCACATTATTGATAGATCATTGTGAGGCTTGGGTCATCTCCCACCGAAAGAGGACCAAAAGGCTCATTTTAGCCCTATAGCTCCCAGCAAATTACATTTTAATGAACAGTGTTAGACTATATTTTATACCATCTCCAACCGATAGGGTTAAAGGGTCATAGGCCAAACTAGCTCTTTGACAAAAAAATCATCTTCAATCAAGGGGACCAAAGAGCCATAGACTAAACATAATTTATTATTTTAATTGAATTAATATAGTTAATTAAATTAAGCAATCACATTAAAATAAGGTTTTCGGATCTATTTTGAATGTCACTTGTCACGGAATGAATAATCCTCCGGATTTCTTATTTTTATATAATTTCAATAATTTTTTTGATAGGATTTCTAGTGACACGTGTTGCTAACGTGAGTAACTCTCCAGATTTCTTATCTTTATGTAATATCAATAATTTTTCGGATAGGATTTCGAGTGACACATGTTGCTAGTTGGCGTCATGCTGACGCTAGGTAGCCGTTGACATTCAAATTGGCTGCTAGCAAAATATCAAGCTTCACATTGTGGCTCTAGAGAGCTGGCAAAATGCACTTGAGGCCTGGGTTAAAAGGCTGGCTAGCTAGAAATGGTTAGCCCGCTGGCCTGCTTTTGGGGTTTTGGCCTGATGGGGCCCACAAGCCATTTGGCCAAGCCCTTGGTTGGAGACCATTTTCGTGTCATTCCGAGCTATTTTTAACCCTTTGGGCGAATCGGTTGAAGATGGTCTTAGACTACCCCCTCCCTTAGTGTAGCTAATGTTGTTTGTTCAAAAAAAAAATCAACATGGTGATGTTTTTTTCCACTTATGACACGTGTAATTATCCGTAACCATTTGCGAATGTATCAAAATTTAACTCCTCCTCAAATCAACTCTCCCTTATCACATTACAACGGATTAGCAAAGAATGCCAATTGTGAAAGGAAGCATGTGGTCTGACTTCAATTCCTCTCACTAAATTACGGATTAGTAAAAATTGCCACTAACGGAGGAGGTCTTATCTCTGAGTCTCTGACTTCCAATAATGCAAAGGTTGTATCGTACATATACATGATGAGTTCGATTCTAAGTTAGTTATTGTAACTTACTTATCTCGTATAACTTGTCAAAAATAAATTATTGCCGATGAATTAATCTAATATTAACAAATTTAGTGATTAAATATTGACAACATATCTCTAAATTTTAATGCGTGATTATTTCAGCAATTGAGATTTGTATTTTGATGATTTTAGCCAATTTTACCATAAGAAAAACATGGGCTGAAATTAGTAGTTTGCAAAGTTACGAAGGTAGAGATATGGGCCAGCATGGCCCAAGCAATTATCGAGAACTGCGAAGAGGTTGATTATATGAAAATTGAGGCCCATTTTTTGTGGTCAGCCAACTCGGTCAACTTAGAAAATAGTTTTAAACAACTAAAAACGTTTTTTTTTTTTTAAAAAAAAATGAAAGTTTTAATGAAAAGCTTTTCGGTACTATTCATTTTAACGAAAAATCATATTTTTACACTAAAAAGTTAATCCTGGTACTATTCACTTTACCCTTTATTTGTTCTTATCGTTAAAACTAAAAAATTTCAAGCACGCATGTTTATGTATAAAACAGTCTCATTTTCTACACAATACATTAATTAAAGAACGCATGTTAACAATGAGTACATTGAGTGAGGATGTTTTGATAATCTATTTCCGTCTAAAATTAGGACAATATATGTATAAACAAACTTGCAGCAACTAGGGGTGGGCACTTAGAATCAAAAATCGAAATCGAAACCGAAACACAAACCAAATCGGACCACACTGAACGGTTTAGTTTTGCGGTTTTGAAACGATTTCGGTTTTGAAACCAAACTGCATTGCTGGGAACGGTTTGATTTCAATTTTGGCTTTTGAAAACCGCACCAAAACCGAATCGCACGTAAATACTAATAAACATTTAATTAGATGTCCATATGAGATGTCATATTTTAATTGGTTGTTTGTTAGAATTCCATACATTTAGTATCTACTCAACCACACTAGAATATCATCATTCATCATTTGTTGCATGTTTGCTTGCTACATATATAGATGATGCAGGTTTGTTTGTGCATATATTATCCTAATTTTAGACGGAAATAGATTATCAAAACATCCTCACTCAATGTACTCATTGTTAACATTCGTTCATTAGTTAATGTATTGTGTAGAAAATATGAGCATCTTAGGCATATAGATAGATGTATATTTTTAAATGTACATTTTTTTCTTAAAAACAGAACAACCCAAACGGTTTGGTTTTAAAAAAATTTGGTTTCGATTTTCCCTCAAAACCACACCGAACCAAATCGTGCCCACCCCTAGCAGCAACTATATTGCAGCAAGCAAACTTGATTGATGCAAGCAAACATGCAGCAAATGATGAATGATGATATTTTAATGTGGTTGGGTAGATACTAAATGTATAAAACTCTAACAACCAACCAATTAAAACATGACATATTTTGGTTTCGGTTCGATTCAGTTTGGTGTGATTTTCAAAAGCCAAAACTAAAACCAAATCACTCTCTACAATTCGGTTCGATTTCAAAACCGAAATTGTTTCAAACTGTAAAATCAAATCGTTCGGTGATGTTCGATTTGATTCCTATTTTGGTTTCGGTTTTTGCTTCCAAGTGCCCACCCCTAGATTGAGATCCCCACCCAAACAAAATGAGATCCATAATTCATAAAAATTTATGAGCTAACAATAAATTATATAAATATTTCTACCAAACTGCAGATTTCTCCATCTAACTATATGGAGAAAAATACATACAAAAATTATAAAAAAAAAGAAAGAAAAGAATTTGAATTTTTACAATATCACCAGATCAATAAATGTATACAACAATAATGCTCATTGTGGTTTCTGATTTGGGTTTGTCTCCTCCAAAATATTGAGAAAATCAATCCATCTCTCAGTGCAGGAGGTATGTAATTGCAAGCGCCACCATCATAAGCGTGTAAGCAATTCCCTGATCGATCGCCATGCCTGCAAGAATTCGAACCCAGAAAAATTAGACAAAATTACCACAAAAAACCCATAAAGTCTGCAACTTTTCAAATTTTTAGACCGACCCAACAAATTAAAAAAAAAAATGAAATTTTGAGTCTTTTGGAAGGAAACTGATGGACTTACCGTCGCTGGTGGGAGAAGGAACTGGGGCCTCCTGGGCGTAGCCGAGGCTGAGGAGGGCCATGAACATGAACCCGATGATTGGGAGGGCGTAGGATCTGATTGAGTTCATTTTTCGACGGGAGAAATATGAATTAAGAAGAAAGTAGGGGAAAATTGAGAAAACTAAGAGGGATTAGACCAAGATCTGTTAGGGGGTGTGAGATTTGGAGAGGGGATGGAGGCTGCGGAGATATGTAGTGGTGGTGTATTTATATATGGGGGAGTGGGGAGGGGGGTGGGGTTTCTGGAATATGGGAACATGGTGCCATGGTGTGGTGGTGGGCACCATGTGCGGTTTCTTGGAAGGTGGATGAAAGAGAAAAGTAGTGTAAATTGTGGAGGCAAAAGTTCGATTGAAATTCCTATTCGGACCGAAATTTTTTCACTTCGAGTCCGAATATGAATATGGGAACATGGTGTACCGAAATCTTTTTGAATTGGTATTGAAATTTCTCATTTGCGTGCATATCAATATTTAATAGAATTTTTAACAGAATTATGATAGAAAGATCACATTGATTTGTAACATGTATTTTTATGAACTACATTGATTGATTTTCAATTTCAATGATTATTTTGATGATGTGGGTCACTTTCATGGACCATTTGTGATAAAAAATTCTATCCAAAATCACCCCTAGTGCAATACTTCTAATAATTCTCACAATTTTTAACTGTTAGATCTTGATTATTAAATTCTTGATAAAAGATTTAACTGTTTAGAGTTATTGTGTATTCCATGTAATAAACCATACTATAAATTTTTCAAGCTTGAATTGCTTTTATAAAAAGTAATTTTGCTCATAAAAGAATTTCTTAAAAAAACAATGGCAAGTGCTTATCTAGAAAATGTTTTTGCGATCGTAAACACTTTTAAATGTTTGTGTTAGACGTTAGAAGCATTTTGTTGTTGTTCAAATACAATTTAATGCTTTTAGAAGTAGTTTCAAACATGTATGCACAATGTCATTGTGGCACACAAGACTATAATACATGTTATTGTCATCCAATATTCCATAACGTCTCATAGTAATAATTTGATACTAATATTTATTCATATAATTGTATTATTAATCTGTAATGTCCCGACAGTGAACCAGGTGCCAAAGTGTAAGTATCTCTCCCTTGTGGGTGGGGTTTTGTTTTTGGTTTGGAAGGGGACAAGCGAGGAAAAGTATACGCGGGCTTAAACGACGTGAATATTTTGACTCCGAGTCGGCGGCGTGTTGACTCGGACCGTCACCACTTCAAAAGTTAGGTTTCAAAGCGGATGGATTTGCGTTTTGGTCAGTAGCCCGCCACACAAGGCTTATTACCAACTTGCCCCACGTGTAGGGTTCCAATTTTTTCATGTTTTAAATTATTATTTCAGTTTGTAAATAAATAAAGGGGTGTGATATTCACACATCTCTTTTTACTTCTCTCACACATTTTTAGATCTCAACCGTCGGATCAGATGAATTGAAGAAGATCTAACGAACAAAAATTAATAGAAGTGTGTAAAAAGTAAAAAATGGTATGTGGATAGCACACCCCTAAATAAATTATCGATGACAACTTTTTTAAATAATTGCTTTGCAACTGTACCACAGTTATAGTTTTATATAGTTTTGAACTTTTGAGCATGTTTACAGTTAGGATGATTCTCTTGATCCTGAAGCATATACTTCCTTTTATTTTTAGGGAATTATTATCGGTACTTTAAAATTTTTATTTTACATTCCAAATTTTCTATATTTGGAAAGAAAAATACACTTGTGAGGAGTGTAAAATGAGATTTTTGGAGTGTCAATAACACTTCCCTATTTTTAAGAATAATATTTTGCGGCACAGCAAGCACATGCAATTTGGAATAATAAACAAAAGAGTATGAACTGAGCTATAAATTCTGATGTTTTAGATTTACAATTTATGTCGAGCTTAAAATATTTGCTCGAACGTAACATACTTGAGTTTACTAAAGAGGTGTAGCGTGTATTCGCTGTAGAAAATGTCAATACAGGTGGAAAAATCAATATGAAAATATGAATGAGTATATCGATATCGGTTGCCTTCAACGAGAATTATGAAAATTTGCAATAAAGTGAGTATATCAACTCATTCAGATTTTCAAAAAAAAAAAAAAAAAAAAAAAAAAAAAAAAAAAAAA
>JADOBS010302127.1:0-13358 GCA_015708375.1 Cydonia oblonga
CATTGGGGTGAACCACGATAAAAGCCTTGTGTTCTTATGTGTTCTTCGTGTTCTTGAGCGTTTGTGCGGATTCACGGCCGGATTTACGTTGTTCCAAGACCGCCACGGTTTTGTGCATCAACAGATACGAAAATAACAGGTTTTGGATCAGCCTGTTAACGATTTAACCTAGTATCATCGCAATATTCTCCCAATTAGATGATTATCTTGATAAGTATCGTGACGATTTTGTTTTCGACCGCTATTCTTACTAAATACCTGCAAATGCTTATGATCTAGTGAAATATATGTAAATCCTTGTTTGTTTATTAGACCAGATCGAGATTTCGTCATGGATCTTGTGAAGTTTCTCCCTTTGATCTTGTTTGTTTGTACTGCAGGCTTTGGACGTATGTTATCTATGTATGTAATGTATGTATGTATGTATGTATGTTTGCATGCACGCATGTACCCATGCGGAACTAGCTACCATTTATGAACATTGAAAGGAATCTCACAAGAATAATGTAACGTGGGGCAAATCCTTTTTTCTTCGATCTTCTCCAAAACGCCCATCTGTTTTAGATTTGAACCTATATAATATGAGAAATTTTTAGTGCTACGAACACGATCTGATACACTAAGTGTTATAATACAAGTGGTAGGATACTTGAAAAAAAAATTCAACTATTTGTGCTATGACATTTAGTGTGTTTCAAGTATATTGAAAAATCTCTCTGCATATATGGTGTGGTGCTTGCGGTGTACCTTAATTGCCAACATGCAAATTAAAATAAATAAAACAAAACAAAACAAATCTTTAGAAAATTGGATACAATATCGACCGTGATTGGTATCTAGCAAAAATCATAGTTTCTTTTATAAATCAACCATATATCATTTTTCATTGTAATCTTTTCATATTCTAGACCACGATCTTCCTACACTAAATTAAGTTGGCAAAATCAGTCAACCGGTTGCATTTTTAGTGGTATTTATTGTTTTTTTACGTGATAAAACACGTAAAAAGAGATACACACATAATTGCATCCAAGGTAAATGAACTTTTTGGTGCCAAATTCCTACGAACTTCATCCATTAATTTTAGTGAAATTAGTTCGCCACACCAGAGGAAAGACTGATTAACTCCAATTTAATAACTCCCAAGACAAAATCAGTCACAGCCACACATCAAAAATTGTAAGATTAAGGCAAGTTGGGTGTAGGATTAAGGCCAATATACAATTGGTGGGAGTTCTCTTACAAGCAAATTAAATGTTGTCAAGCGGGTGTCTTCAGCAGTTTTCCCATCAAGCATTGCAGCTGGAGCTGAGGCAGTGGAGCCCCATCAATCCTTCAAGGAGGTTTCAAACCCACAGAAGTTCTTTGGCCCTTAAACGCATTTGCCACAACTACGTGTTGTACCCTTCCATAAACACCATCAAATTAAGATGTCACACGGTTAAAAAAAAATTGAAATCATCAAAATATAGCTTATATATCTTTGTAGGATTTCAATTGCTACAACAACTATACCAATTTTAATGATCAGAATATGCAGTGACACTGACATGATAATCTTCCAAATCAAATTGATTTTGGAGCTGCTGTGCAAGTTCCTCGTCACAACTACCACTTGCAAAGGCACCTCCAATTATCAGAAGGCTTTGCCCCGGCTTTTCTCTTTTCCATTCATCCAAAGTGAACACCACTTAACTCAATATGCCATCTGTATCTGATACAAAATTGTATTTGTATTTCTTAATGAATAAGATTACAACTCATGGTTATATGTATACAACCAAATAAACCTTCGAAAAATAACAGCACACCTCACAAATTATAGCTCATAAAACTAACTATATCAGAGAAATATCTTCCAAGTTTTCTTTTACAATACTAGCCTTAATAGTATATATGCACCAGTTTTCCCTGAAGCACTTAAGAAAGTGGGATTAAAGATACACATAAAACTCCTTGTGGAATTCATACCGAGTTTCATGAAGAAAAAAAAATACTTGTATCTGGTGTATAATGGTGTTCCACGTAATAACTGTCAAAATTAAAAATTTATCGGGATCTTCCAATGCACTGTCGAGCTCATGTAGCATATGGAATGAAAAAAATAAACGAAATTATTAATGTTTTGTACAAGCTGTGGATTCACTTCGAGATTGCATACACGAAGACGGAGCACAGAGTGGTCATCACTAAGTTCTACTAAAGTGTTAGTTTCTTAATATGGTATTATCCTATTTCCTTTGTTTTCCATAATCTAGCTCAATTTCATATTAGTAACGTTCCTTACCCAAACTATGTGATAAAAAATAAAAAATAAAAACACAAACGAAGACCACGTTTCAAGAAAAATTTATCTATTTTCTCAGCAACCAAACAGAAAACAAGAAAAATTAACGAGAAATGCAGAGGAAGGTGAGAGGACTTTCAGAGCGTGGGGCAAGGGCCTGGCGGGAAAAGGGCAAATGTATGGTGAAGTCCCAAATAGGTCATGAAACAGCGTGGTAAGGAGTATTTGTTCCTGTTTTTTAGTGAGAATGAGGGCCAATAGCCCAACATTAAGTTACCGTTTGGTACGCAGACAAAACGGAACGGAACAGGACGGAACGGATGATGTAAATATTGAAAAAGATAAGGGGAAATTTTACCTTAAAAATGTTATAAATTTGTGTTCCACGGATGTAGAACCAGTCGTTCCAGGGAGAGGAGGTGGAACGAAAAATCAGCCAAATTTCGTCCCATGAGACAACCCGTTCCACAATTTTTAGGCACACCAAACGTGGGACGAAACGTCTCGTCCCACTGCATTCCGTCCCGTCTCATGTACCAAACGGTACCAAGGCCTACAAGGGCAGGGTCGTGTAGCCTTAAAGATCGATATATTGGTGTTGGGTCATGAAGACCTTTCCCGTTTGGTTGTCGTTTCACGCGAAACATTGGATCACAATACAATTGATGATGGAGGCCTATATCTCGGCGCACTATATTTTCCCATGGTAATTATTCTTTTCAATGCCTTCATGGAGGTGTCAATGTCGGTGGCCAAGCTTCCGGTACTTTACAAGCATAGGGACTTGCACTTCTACCCTAGCTGGGTCTATACCATTCCGTCCTGGGCCTTAAGTGTTCCAAACTCATTAACATTGCATCTAAAAACATTTCAACATTACAACAATCAATACAAGACATTCATCTAGATATCTGACAAATTCTACTCAGAATTCGCACAAATACTTGCAGTGCTTCCACCACAGATTCCAGGAAATCTATGATAGCCTCAAGATGCCAGTCAATATATAGTTTCTACCACATTTTCATTAATCTTGACTTACCCTAACATGTTACCAGAAAATTGACTCTACATTTTAATATCTATTACCTTATTACCTTTAAAGCCAATGAACTCGTTTGCACAATCAAAAAATAGTCTTCTGTTGGATTCTCCAAAACTGTATTAGGAAGTTGTTTGTAAGATTGTAGAGATGTTCCTGTTAAGATCAAAAAGCTCATCTCCAAAACTCACAAACGATGGATTGCTCAATAGATATCTTGGAAATTTTCTCCACTTCCCTTCCACTTTGATTGATTTGTTCATAAGCTACTTCTACAGTTTTAGTTTCAACTAGCGATGGTGTCCGAGCGATGCTGCAAGTTGAAAAACCATATAAAACATGTCGAAAGTTCTCAGTATCTATACGATATACAATATTTACACACATCCAGATGTTGTGTCCTTCTGTGAACACCATCAAGTTAAGATGTCACACATTTTGAAAAAACATGAAATCATCAAATATAGCTTAACATATGTTTGTAGGATTTCAATTGAAAAAAAAAAATTTAAAAATAAAAAAGAGAGAGAGAGAGAGAGAGACAGATCTTTGCTGGGGTAACAAACTAGTTTCATCACTAAGTTCTTCGAAAGTGTTAGTTTCCGTTGTTTTCCATAATCTAGCTCAATTTCGTACCAGTTTGAATACTAAACTGAACATATTCAAAATCCAAAAAGTGATCAATCAAACAAATCTCTAACTTATTTAAATATAAAACACAAGCTGAGCATTGAGCAAGCATCAAGAAGCAGAAAGTACCTTGGTTCCAGGAACGACGTCGTCAGAGATTGCCGGGATATGAAAGTACTCCACGGCTGCTACCTCACTGTGGCCGTCTGTGAGCCCAAGCTTCAAAAGCCGCCGACGACTCGAATTCCTCGCAAAATCCTCCATACTGCTTTTAGTAACGTCCTTACCCAAGCTATTTGATAAAAAAAAAAATGAAAAAAATATAAAAAGAAACACAAACGAAAGATCACAATTTTCTTTCTCTTTTATCTATTTTCTCAGCAACCAAACAGAAAACAAGAAAAATTAACCACCGTTGGTGAGCTCCGGATTGGAGAGGACTTTCGGAGTGTATATGGGTAGGGCAAGGACCTGGCGGAGATGGATTTGAGAGGTCCATGTTGGTGAGCTTCGCTTCCACTGAAATCACCACCGTACGCGTGTCGTCGGACAAGGCGGAGTGGATCAGGATCATCCATTTACTTGTTCGATGTCCCCGAAGCACCACCCTCTGGTTCTTAGGTTTCGATTGCGGCGTCGGAAGCGGCGCCGGAACTCCCCTCCATTTTTTTAGCGCCTGTTTGCCGCGTTGTTAGACTTGGGGTTTTTCTACTTTTGCAACGGAAAACGGCAATGTACGGTACAGTCCCAAATAGGTCATGAAACGGCATCGTCGCGGTTGGTTCCTCTTTTTGTGAGAATGAGGGCCAATGGCCCAAAATTAACGCCTACAATGTCACGAAAAACCGACAAGGGCAGGCCCATGTGTAGCCTTAAAGGTCAATACGTTGGGTGGGCCGAAAGCATGAACTGGCCCATTACGGCCGAATGGCTATAGGGTGATCTAGTCCGACATGACACTTCACTTAGTACATAGGTGTGCGGAAAAATTGTCCGAACTGTTCAAACCAAACCATTTTAAGGGTTTGTCACTTAATATTATGATCTAGTGATATTTTTCTTTACTTATAAATGAAAGGTCTCAAGTTTGAATCTCATAAGTGACAAGTTCGATACAAATTTATACTCCCACCCCCAGTGTAAATATATCTTGTACAAAAACCAATCCAAGCAGTTTGGTTTGACTTTTATAATGAAAAGATGCAATTTTAGATTGAACTAATTCAAATTATAATTAGCTTTGGCTTGGTTGGTTCGGTTTGGCATATTTGGAAACTGCTAAAACCAAACTAATTTGAAAGATGATGCTACATTGATTGGTGTATTGTTTAAGACTTGGACTGAATCAAAGCGAACTACTTATCTCTACAAAATAAAGTTCACTTATTACATCAATTATTATTAATAATTGACATATTAATTCATAGTCTAAAATTGTAATTTATTTAGGCTAATGATTTTCACACTCTTCGTGTTGTTGTTTATGCCTACTAGTTCTCCTTTATTTTGTTCAATATAAAAGAGTATAACAAACTCTAGTGCATGTGGACAACAAGAGATTACAGAAATTCCTCTTTGTTCTCATACTTTTGTCATTTATAACTGGTGCATTACTCCGTTTATGTGTTTAATCGCATCATAACAAGAAAAATTTATACTGTTGACATTTGTTTACTATGTATATAAACAATTTTATATATGGTTTTCTAATTCTATCGTGAATATTGTTCATAGTTGCTCGCCAATATGAACTACTCTCCACCAACCAGTATATAACGAGAGAAGGAAGTTCTTGATGCAATAGTCGCTCACAAGTCATCTCGATTCGAGTGAAAACATGCATGTGTGCCATGCATATCTCACCTACAAACGATATTATTCGCGTACAATAATAATAAATATTGGATTAATCTCATACATTAAGTTTTTTTTCGTCCTAATCTCATACATTTAAGTTTTTTTTCGTCCTTTCTCTCTCCGTCTTTTCACCGCCAAATCATCTCCGGCAGGCTTCACCGCCAAACCCATCTCCAAACCCCATTTGGTGCGGAAGAAATATGGGTGTTATGCCTATGAAGATTCAATTTAGTCTTTGGGTATGAATGAAAAATACAGATAATGGCATCGTGGTTAAGGTAGAAATTGAAATTGAAAAATACAGATAGTGTTTGTCCTTTCGTGTTCCTTTCTTTCCTTTTCCCACTCTCTTTCGCTGCACCTTCCGCCCGCCAGTGAAGAAAGATTATTGTATATTAATTATTATAGACGACTTTGTGGATTGAAGAAATGTTGACTTGTCTTCGGAATTTAAGTACCATTCGTTCGGCAACACAAACACAACCATTGCTATTTTTTCAGTCTGTGATCTAAACCACTGCAGTGCCATAATGGTGGATACCGCCATGACAGTCCACGAAGCCTCCTCTTCGTCCTCCTCCAAGTCGAAACTTTGGAAGTATGACGTGTTCTTGAGCTTCAGCGGCGAAGACACGCGCAATGGCTTCACGAGCCACCTTCACGCGGAATTAAAAGACAGAGGATACCATGTCTTTATTGATGAGGACAATCTAAAAAGAGGGGAAGAAATAAGAGGGGAACTGTTTCGGGCAATCGAAGAGTCAAGGATCTCTATCATTGTCTTCTCAAAGATGTATGCGGATTCGAGTTGGTGTCTTGACGAGCTGGTGAAAATCATGGAGTGCAAAGACAAACTGGGGCGGCATGTTTTGCCAATATTCTATCACATCGATCCTTCGCATGTCAGGAAGCAGGACGGAGATTTAGCCGAAACATTTCAGAAACACGAAAAGGAAATCCGTGAAGAAAAGGATGACGAGAAACGTGAAACTAAACAAAAAAGGGTAGAGCAATGGAAAGGGGCTCTCACAAAAGCTGCAAATTTGTCTGGCCACCATCTTAAATCCACTCATAATAGGTAATCATTCAGCTGTTGTTCAAGATTTAAGTTTTATTACTCTAATTAACATAGATAGATGAAAAATTAGGTTTTCATCTCCTATTTTTATATTGCATTGATTGAAACTTTATTGTTTTTCTATTTTTGATTAAGGTCCTTTGACCTTGTCCACATCATCATTTTAGAATTTGAAAAATTACACATCAACACTTTGTTAATTATTTATAGTTTTTAGTTAAAGTATTAGCCCTTTTTTTGTTAAATTTAATATTAATTGCTTTGTCCATATTTTTGGTTGATAATTGAAACCCTAGTCTTTTTAGTTAAATTGGTGCGGAACACTCATTTTTCCTTCGATCGGGTTGAAAGCCCCAGCAAAGTTTTTATTGAGGCTCACCGTTAGCATCCTATCCTCGAATTTGTACGTATTTCTACAATTCAATGAATATCGTACTTGCATCAAAAAAAAAAAATTGAAATCTCATTCCTTCCTACATTTAAGTAAAATAAACAGCCATTTAAACTCCTCCATTCTTTTTCTTTCCTCATGCACATCGCCTCTAAACTCAATCCATCATGCTTGTTCATCGTCAAGACGCCAACCATTATATTTATGTAGTCAACTTCTTTTCTTCTTTTTTTTTTTATTTTCCTTTTATTATTGAATATTAATCTTCTTCTTTTTTTTTATTTTTTTATAAAGAATATTGAATATTAATCTTTATTGTTCAATATATGGTTGGCTATACTTTTGTATTTCATGGGTACAATTTTATTCTACACTTTATTTCATTCTAATATATCTATTGGTACAATATATTTTGTGAGTACAATTTCGTTATACATAATGATATGGGTACAATTTTTTTTGGAGAAAATTTGGTAAAATGGTTGTGGTTGCTGCATTTTTTATGTACCATATTTATGCTTACTAACAATGTGGAACATTCTTTTCCTTGAGTTGTTTACATGTACCCATGAGTTTTTTCTCTTATATATATTTTTATTTGGGTACAATGTTAATTATAATTTTTTTTCTGTAAATTTAGTATATGTACCGATTTGGTATGTGTGTTGTGGGTACGTACATTTTTTTTATGTTCGTTGGTACTTTTTTTTTTATGTTCGTTGGTACTTTTTTTTTTATCTAAGTTCATGGTATATTGTTTTTGTATGTACCCATAATAAATTTAATAAGGTACATTATTTCCCTTAATACCACTTGATAAAATTTGCAGAAATATGGGCACTATATTTTGTTGTAGACATTTTTTTTAAGTCTTATAATCTGTAAGATTTGTAGATCTTTGATTCCAATAAATTTTGGGAATTTTAAATTTCATAAGTTTTTAGATTTGATCTTGGATTTAAATCCTTTAAATCTGTGAGATAGGAATTACATTAATTATTTGATTTAAATCCCTTAAATGTTGTTAATTAGAGCCATTTTCAACAAGACAAAGTGTTTTAAATGTTGGACTCAATCAACAATTTTTAATTTAAAATACAAAAAGCTGACATAGAAATATAATAAATACTAAAATGGTGAGGGTGTACAAAGTCAAAGACTTTGATCAAAAATTGAAAAACTATAACGTTTCAATCTAACAATTGAGATGACCAAGGACCGAAACCAAAATAACCCATATATATATATATATATGAAGAAAAGAAAGAAAATTATTTAGGTACTGATATCTCCTACAGAGCCTCATTGAGTCCCACTAATGCTAACGAATTCAATTTTCAGGCGCGAAGTAGAGTTCATTAAAAAAATTATTGACGAGAATATTTGGGAATGGCTCCCCAGAACAAACGAATTACATGTGGCCAAGCACCCAATTGGAATCAAATCTCGCATTCAAGGTATTATCAGTGATCTTTCAAGTGGTGGATCAAATGATGTTCTCATGGTTGGAATTTGGGGTATGGGTGGATTGGGTAAAACAACAGTTGCCAAAGCCATTTATAACCAAATTCATCGTAAGTTTGAATTCAAAAGTTTCCTTACCGACGTTAGCGACACTACAAGTAAACATGGTCTGGTTTATTTGCAAGAAAAACTTACATTTGACATCTTGAAACAGAAGTCTAGATCAAGCAGTGTTGATGAAGGTATCAGTTTGATAAAACAACATCTCCAACGTATAAAGGTACTTGTCATCATAGACAACATAGATGACCGGAAACAACTGGATGCAATAGCCCAAAGTCACGATTGGTTTGGTCCAGGAAGTAGAATTATCATGACAACACGAAATGAACATTTACTAAAGCAAGTGGAAGTGGACAAGACATATTTGCTTCCAGAAATGAAAAAGGAAGAAGCTATGGAGCTCTTTAGTTGGCATGCCTTTCAAAAAAGTTGCCCTACTAATGAAGAATATCTTGAAGTCTCAAAAAAGGTTGTTTCTTATTGTGGAGGTTTGCCACTAGCCCTTGAAGTTTTAGGTTCCTTTTTGTTTAAAAGACCTATTAAAGAGTGGAAAAGTCAATTGGAGAAATTGGAAAGAATTCCTGAAGGAGAAATAATAAAACCACTAAGAATAAGCTTTGAAGGGCTAGATGATACAGAGAAGGCTACATTCCTTGACATATCTTGTTTCTTTATTGGACGGGACAAGGACTATGTTGCAAAAATATTAGATGGATGTGGATTTTATGCAACAATAGGAATCAGTGTCCTTTGCGAACGATGTCTTGTAACTGTTGAAGGCAACTGTTTGAAAATGCATGATTTGCTTCGAGAAATGGCCAAAGTAATCATTTCTGAAAAATCTCCTGATCGTCCTGGAAAATGGAGTAGGTTATGGAATCGTCAAGAGGTCACCGATGTATTGACAAATAAATCTGTAAGTTCATTCCCAATAAATTTTGGATTTATGCATCATACAAGAAAAGCATATATGTAACCCGCGCAAGTCAATTATACATTAAACAACATTCATGTGTAAATATATTCACCGTACGTGATTTTGCGTAATGAATAATAATAATACATGTAAACATATGGAAATATACCGTTTCTTACCACTATAATTTTTTTTTTTGGTTAACAGGGAACTGGAAAAATTGAAGGAGTTGCTCTACATTTGCCTTATGGTTATGGCAATGCTAGTTTCAGTACAAAAGCATTTGCCAAAATGAAGAAACTGAGACTACTTGCTCTACTTTTCCGTAAAGAAAAGTATTTGCCTTATGGTTATGGCAATAAGATTGCTAGTTTCAGTACAAAAGCATTTGCCAAAATGAAGAAACTGAGATTGCTTCAGCTCAGCAACGTAAAGCTCAAAGGAGAATACAAACATCTTCCCAAAGAGTTAATATGGTTGCGTTGGGACGGATGCCTCTTAAAGTCCATACCAGATGACTTTTTTAATCAACCAAGACTAGTTGGTTTAGAGATGTATTCGAGCAAACTGGTACAAGTTTGGGAGGGTTCCAAGGTACAATGAATTACACATGATGATGCTCTGTTTCTATTTGTTTTTTGGATTTCTTATCTTTTTTTTTATTTTATAACATCTTCATTTCGGATATTAATTTCAATTTTCTTTTGATTTTCTGCAACAGTCGCTACATAACTTGAAAACCCTTGATCTCAGCTATTCCTGTTCCTTACAGAAATCACCGGACCTTTCACAAGTCCCAAATCTTGAAGAGTTGATATTGGAAGGCTGTTGGATGTTGACCGAGATTCACCCCTCCATTGGTCATCTTAAAAGACTTTCTTTGGTGAACCTTCAAGGATGCTGTAAGCTTATTTCTCTTCCAAAGGATTTCTATGAATTGAAATCTGTTGAGACTCTTCTTCTTAATCGGTGTGCAAAATTCAGAGAAGTGCATGAGGATATAGGGGAGATGATATCACTGAGAACACTTGAAGCAGAGGGAACAGACATAAGAGAAGTACCACCTTCCATAGTAGGATTGAAGAATCTCACTCGTTTATCTCTGAAGGGTACTATGAGGGGTATTCAATTGCCCCATTCGTTAAGAGAATTCAATCTCTCATTATGCGATGATGATGCAGTCCCTAAGGATCTTGGCAGTCTAATTTATTTACAACATTTGCATCTTCAAGGTAATAAGTCTCAAAGCTTACCAAACCTAAGTGGTCTTTCAAAGCTCGAAACATTGTGGTTAAATGGAAGCAAATATCTTCGTACAATCCCTAATTTACCAACAAATTTGAAAGTTTTGTTTGCCGATGCTTGCCCTGCATTGGAAACAATGCCGGACTTTTCGAAAATGTCAAATATGAGAGAACTGGATGTAAGTGATTCAGCCAAACTCACTGAGGTTCCAGGCTTGGATAAGTCATTAAACTCCATGGCGTGGATTGATATGCATGGCTGCCCCTATCTCACAGCTGATTTTAGGAAGAACATCCTACAGGTGTATCTCTCTCTCCCTCTCGTTGCCTTCCTATCGTGCGCATACATGTGTGTGTGTGTGTTTGACACTTCTATTGTATATATAGGGATGGATTTCTTGCGGATTTGGTGGCATTGCTCTCCATGGGAATTATGTTCCTGATTGGTTTGAGTTTGTCAACGAGGGCACTAAAGTCAGTTTTGATATTCCCCCGACCGAAGATCGTAATTTTGAAGGGCTAACTCTATTCTGCTTGTTCCGCGTATGCAAAAAAAAATATTTACCTCATCTTGACGTTACTATTATAATTAATACCAAGCGTACTAAGTTGCAGGCTTACAAAACCAGTAGAGGAGGTTGGATCGATGAGAATTATGAAGATGATTATCTTTGGCAGGGACAGCTCTCAAACAATGAGCTCAATTTGCAAGGTGGGGATAAAGTTGATATAGTTTTTGAAAATCCATATGAAGATGATAGCCTCAAGATGATGAGAACAGGGGTTAATCTAGTATGGGACAAACTTATGAACGAAAATATGCATGATTTGTACGACACTAGAATCATTTTTCGTCAAAAACCTCACCATTTTTCGCTTTCCTAGTTCGATAATGGAGGCGAGTCCATCTTTCATGCTCTTTTTTTTTTTCTTTTTTTCAGATTCCTATGATTTTTTCAATTAGTTGTTTTGAATTTTGAATTTATTGCATCAAGTAACGTTTCAACATTACAACAATCAATATAAGACATTCACCCAAATATTTGACAAATACTACTCGAATTTGCACAAATACTTGCCCTTCTTCCGCCACATATTCATGGAATTTACTTTTAAGGTTAGAAAGAAAATCAATGATAGTCTCAAGATGCCAGTCAATGGTTTCTACTACCTTTTCGTTAATCTTGACTTGCCCCGACATGTTAGCAGAAGATTGACTCTACATTTACTAAAAGATTTATTACCTTTTCTAATACCTTTGTAGTCGATGAACTTGTTTGCGCAATAAAAAAAAAAGTCTTCATTTGGATTCTCCAGAACTTTAGAAGGAAGTTGTTTGTAAGATTGTAGAGTTGTTCCTGTTAAGATAAAAAAAATCTCATTTGCAAGACTCAGAAATGATGGATTGCTTAATAGAATATCTCGGAAATTTTCTCCACTTCCCTTCCACTCTGACTGATGAGTTCATAAGCTTCCTTCTCCGATTTTAGTTTCTACTAGTGATGCTGCAGGTTTTAAAACTATATAAAACAAGTCAAAAGTTCGAAGGATGTATACGATATGCAATATTTACATACATGTGATTCATGTCTTCTTAACCATTAACAGAACAAATTGAAAAAAATGAAAAGCAAGAATACGAATTGTACATGAAATTGTGTTCAATCCAAAAACTACACTTAAGAAGGATAAACATACATGCGCTCTGCAAACGAAAAGCTCGCGGTACTGTTCACTTTAACGAAAAACCATATTTTTACACTAAAAAGTTAAACCTGCTACTATTCACTTTACTCTTTATTTTGTCCTTATGGTTAAAATTCTAAATTTTCCAACATTTTTCATTAGTTTTCCTATAAAAGAAAACCAAGAAGAACACTGTACAAGGAACACTGTTCTGAGTCTAAAAGGACACAAAGGAAATTAAATGGAAAGTTAGGCTTTTAGTGTGTGTGTGTATATATATAATATAATATAATTAATGAAAAAGAAAATCTTAAGATATAATCACCAGTAGACTTCTAAAATAAAAAATAAAAATAGAAGTTCCACTTGGTGAGGAATCCAATGTCTAATGCAATTTTTTTTTCTTACATTAGTTAATTAGCACCAATAAGATTTGAGGTGGTTACTTGCATAAATAATCATATCATATTTTATATATATTCATAGTTGAATAGATGAATATATAGATGTAATCACGGCAAGAAGTCATGGTTATAATTTGTTGAATAGTCTGTCTTTTCGTGCTTATTTCCTTCGTTTTTCTCTTTCACGCGCTCTCCCAGCTGTTAGTACATCATTTTTCAAGTCCATACATTGATATTATTATATTATAAACTTTTGCTTTTGTATATTATTTGGAATGAGGTGCCGCTATCATCGA